>JAVQJF010129318.1:0-23794 GCA_036023855.1 Gadopsis marmoratus
GTGTGTGTGTGTGTGTGTGTGTGTGTGTGTGTGTGTGTGTGCGTGCGTGTGTGCGTGCGTGAGTCTAATTAGGTCATTACTACTTTGCATAGGTTTGCAGATAAGCGAAGATGCTGTGAATGATGAGTTGAGGATCTGCTGATTGATTGATTGGCACTCCTGCTTGCTGCCGGTGTGAGTCGGTCAATTGGCAGCGCTGTGGATGTCAACGCCATGAACAGCAACAATGAGACTGACTTGGACCCATCACCTCACATCTTTTGGCCCAGAGAGACCAGGCTTCAGCAGGAAAAACCACAGCTCTCAGTCCGCCCTTCTGTTACAGTATTGTATAATGTGGACGCTTTGCTGATCAGCAGATTCAAACTAATTTTCACATTAGTTGTTCCAAACTGTGGGCGTTGTGAAGTCTTTTGAGACTGTAACTGTGATTAAGATCTATACAAATAAACTTGGACCAGGCCAGCTCAGAAAATGCTTCAGTTTACTCACAGTGGGAGCCGTCACAGGTACGCAGCACACATTTTAATCTTATGGAAAACTACTGAATTCAATTGTCCGACACATTTGACGAAGCAGAAGTTGTTAACAGCATATGTCTTTCATCAGGGCACAAGGAGAGCCCTGATCACCTCCATAACACAGACAATTTCCCTGTCATGGTCACAAACCTGGAAGATGCTGCTACTGAAGAGGAAAGTAATTCCCATCCGAATAGGTAAGATCGCTCCCCACACACACACACAAGCCCTGCAAGGGAGATGCTGTAGACAACTATAGAATTAGCTAAAACATTGATTTAACTTCAGTGTGGAGGACATTCTTCAGATCAGTGTGTTAACACTACAGTACATTGTTTTCAGCAGCGCGCAACATGATCATACATAAACCTGGCATATCCAGTGACACACCGAACAATTGCTCACATTCTGGTAAAATCACCTTTTCCCCTCCAAAGAGCAGCTCTTTAAACTTAAATCTCTACAAGTCAAACAAGTGTGTGTGCAAATGTGTGTGTGTGTGTGAGCCCATTGCTTCATCTGTGCCAAGAGTCTGCTGTGAAGGGACTGCTTCGGCATCTGGGATGCAGTTTTACGGCAGCAGTTACAACAGCCGTGACAGGTCAGCCTGTAAAATCCTGTGTTAGCCTATAAATATTAATGAATCTAAAGCAGACTCCACTGTTGTTGGCTGGAACTGGGATGGACTCAAGCAATGTTTATCCCAAAGAAGAATTGACTCAGGACTATATAGAGTCAATACAGAGGTGGAAGACCTGCCTGGGCGACAAGGCAGTGCCTGTCAAATGGGCAGGACTGTAAGGAAAATCAACAAAGAAACAAGGTGGTCAAGGGGCAAGAGTGCTATTTAAAGGTGCAATAATCAATTTTCTTTTATTACAAATGGATTAAATGACAGTGTGTAATTTGAAAGGTGTTGCTTTTTGTGACAAACCCACATTAAATCATCACTTCACTCTGCTGATCCCCTCAGCTCTGCGGTGCTTTTTAGCCTCTTTTAGCTAATAGTTTTGGTTTTCCAGCCTGCAGTTCCTGCTCTCATCAGCCTCATTGACAGCCACAAAAGGCTGCTGGTTTAAAGCTCTGATAAACCCTTTGTACGCTTCCTGCCCAGCTCCAAACAGAAACAGTCAGCAAATGTTAGCAACTAACATCAGCTGGTGTTACGGAGTTAGTGGAGGCCAAAACTGAGCTACAAGGGCAGCGAATTGTGCTAAATTCATCAGGTGGTCAGAAACACGACTCCAAATTAATACTAATGTTTCTCTGTGTCTGATGAATGTACGCTAACTGTCTTAGCCATATCAACTTTATTTGATGTTTTGTTGTATGTTGAGCTTGCTCTGCTGACCCCGAGTGAAAACTTTGGTGTTTTATGTAAAATACCATAAATAAATGCTGAAAGAAGTAAAGGGATATCTGTTGCCTATGTTCAATGGAGTGTTAAGTGTGCCATTATCTGCAGTAAATGCTTTTTGAAAGGTCGTGTCACCATGAGGAAAACAACAGCCTGTAGGAAACACCAAATCTTTGTAGCATTTTTTAGAATAAAAACAGTAAAAATTCATTGAATACTAAAATATAGTTTTGGGTCTCGGTACAAAAACACAGTATCAGCCCTCAAAATACTTTATCGATGTAAAACTAACCACCGCCACTGCCCAATTATAAATGCTGTCACAGGTGCTTCCATCACCATTATCAGTCACTGTCTAGAAGAAATTCAAAGCAAACTAATAAAATGTCCTCTCCTAATCTGAATCAAAAGTTACTTGAACTTTAAACCTTTTCCCCTGGTCATTTTTGCGCTGCTTGATGCAATAATTGACTTCATTGCGCAGCTCTAAATATTTTCATTTGGTTTCCATGGAGTGCCTTCTAATCAAAGAGTAAGAGGAAATGGCCACGCTAAAGGCCATCAAAGAAATGGCTTTAAATCATAAAGACAACAACAGTTAATGTGAGAGCAGTGTCTGTTTATTCAACATCCCACTCAGTTCATTCTGTTTTGCTTAAAAAAAATTGAAGTCACTTATAAATCATCCTCCTGGCTGGTCTGGAGACAGCAGATGCAGAAACTAGATTAAAACCTCAAGTACGTTCCTTCCACATTCAGTGGCGTCATTGTGATTGTTCTTCTACGCCTTGAACAAGATTGATATGGCTATTTGTTTAATGGATATACATTTAGATTTTCTTAAAAGATTTCTTTCCCGTCACTAATCCAGAGCAGTGCTGGGATGATGATGATGATGATGATGATGATGATGACACTATGACAGTGGTGCATTAGTAGGAAGGAAGAGGTGTAATGATGATGATCACATGTATGAGGGTTTTTTAAAAAAATTATCTTTTGGCATTTTATTAAACAGTGACACTGTAGATACAGACAGGAAACACAGGGAGCAACAAAGGTCCCCGGTCTGAACTGAACACAGGACTTTGTGGTTGTATTCTATGCATCCTAATCACTAGCCCACTGGCACAGCCCTTCAATATGTTCTGATCAGGCAGCCTGGTGATGTGGTACAAGTGATCGTAGCCAGAATGTGGAGGGGAAGGTAGCAGTCGGTCCAGCACTGGCACCCAGGCGAGGGGCAGAGTCTATATATATATCACATAAAGAGGGACTGAACGCTCAGCTGGGCCTTTCTTCCTGCACTGAAAGAGACAGCAGCTGAAGTGTGAAGGTCACCAAGAACCAAGAAATATTGCACTTACTGTAGTTTTTAGAGGTAAATGAGATATTATGGCACTTTGGATTATTTTTGTGCGACTGCTTAAAGAATGAGGCAGATGTTGTTCTATGTTTCCATGCTTTAACACACATTTTGTGCACTAGTAAGATTTTGAGGCACCAGGAGGGTGTATGGGACTCTAAATAAACTACAGTTCCCTGTTAATATATAATGAAGGAACATGTCAGCCAGTGTAACTGTGTGACTCATTACAGTTTGTTTTTTTTACAATTGCAAAGTCACATTTCTCTATAGGAGTTCACTTTTTCAGAGCTCTCCATGCAGTTCTCGTTAGCACAACAGTTCAACATCTCACATCCAAAATACACAAATTCATCAAAAACACTTCACTTGATCTCAAGATCAACTCGTGTACCCGAACAATTGTCTGCCAATGGTAGCACTTTGTCACTAATTATATATTGACCATAAAGGTCACTAACAACAAGCAGCATTACAATCAGTGTCACTATTCTCTTTGGAAAGGTATGTTTTCTTTATTTATGTAGCACAAACCACGACACCATTACAACAAAAAATAATAAGGTCACTTCTTTATTGCATGGATTGTGCTGCCTTACAGTAAATGTCACAGAAATGAATCAGATATACTTCAATATGCTTTTTTTTTGTTGTTGCCATTTGCAGAGTAATTCCAAGTGCACACAATGAAACTAAAGTCATTCCAGTATTGCAATACAAGCCTATACATATTTACAACACATACTTACATGGGACAGCTACAGATATAGAAATACAGCAGTGCTGGTCAACCCACTGGTTCTCATCCACATCACAACATATGTCCTCTCCTGCAGTGCACCTGGGAAAGGATCTGTGCATGTCTGATTCCTCCCTGGCAATCTTCTGCAGATATGTCCATACATCCTGCATTCATTGTGTCCAAGAGGGACATCTGTTCATGTGGCTGGTGGTCATAACCTTTCCACCTCCAGGACAAGATTTCCTCTATGGGGTTGAGAGTTGGCTGGTGGAAGGAAGAGTGACACCATCCTGGGAGGGGCTGTACATCACTCTGTGACTGGAAGAGATGAAACACAGTGCCTTGCAAATACAAACCTTCTGGATTCTGCCACGTCTTTCATATAGGTTATCAAGGAATAAAAATAGGGGTTTTCAATGTAAATTGAACCGTTTTGACACCCGTATGTAAACATTTGCAAAATGGAGCGTAACTACACAGTTTTGGTGGTGGTCAGTGAGGAAGCAGTTCAGGGAATTTGAAAGATGTGATCAATGAATACATTTTGCGTAAAAGCAATCAAAGGTGATCGACTGTGTATTCCCCACTGACGTCTGCTGTGCCGACTGCATGACGAGTTTTGAAAAAGTGAACTCATGCAGAGAAATGTGACTAAACAATTGATGTGCTTTTAACAATGGAGCTCTATGGCACAGAAGAGTAAAATAAGCAGGCTTTGGCTACTCAGGTCAGTTCATTGTTGGTTTAGATCTTTTCAGGGGTTTAGAACAACATAGAAGAGTATCAGCCTTATCCTTTACTGTTAGCACACATGTCAGGTGGGCTGTTTTAGTATTTCAATGTGCTTCTCTTTAATTCGGTGTTCAAGCTAACAAGGGTCAAATTGCTATAAAAGCTAACCACTGTTTTTCCAATATTCACTTTTTATACCTCTAATTTAATTCTATCGGGCGTTCTACTTTTTGTTTTGTTTTTCATGTATTCCAAAAGTGTTAAAACTGCGAGACACATGATAGAAATGTCACATGGAGTCATGATTTAGTTTGTTACTGCTTTCACCAGATTTGCAGGTCCCCTTCCGCTGAGATTCCACTGTCTGTTTTCCGTATTACATTGTTAAAGTACAGTATTCATGCAAATATGTGCCCTCTCGAAACATCTTACATGTGCTGTTTAGTTCTGGTAGCAATGCTCCTGTGTCTCAGCGCGAAAAACCAAAACATGTAGCTGACTCTATGATAAACAGAGAGGCTGCAGAATCCCACACAGGATTCTCCACCATTCATGAGAAGCAGATGTCTCAGAACCAAGCTGGATCTTGTCCAGCACTCTACGCCGATACACCGGTCTCCTGTTAATCCACTTCGTCTGTGCGTGCATCTTAGAATGTAGCCAGTGGGATCGCAGGCCTTCGTGATGACTGCTATTGTGGAAGGCTGCAGTCTGTCTTCTTCACCTGTATTTAATAACTTCCATAGCCTGCAGACTGCACGGAGCGTGGGTGGTTTGTTTGGACTTGTGCTGGGTTTAATTAGTATTTTAATTACACACTGTCTGGAACCCTTTTTGTTTTTTTTTTGTTCTGAGTTTAACCAGTAGGGAACACTGTCCTCCAAACAATACTTGACATGATGCAGCAGGTACCTGATCCGCTTTGTTTAACAAGTTGAAACACTGTGGCCAATATTCACGTGTGTCATGTGGCCTTTTTTATTTCAGCTCTTATCTAACAAAAGTAGCTGCTTCAGATTAAGCCAGAGTTACACAGAAAAAATACTTAACTATGTTAAAGGGCAAGGGGTGAAAGCTTTCGACTTTGCTAGTACATTAGGCTTAATTGCTCACATCATCAGTGTCACATGGCCCCCATGCTTAGCCATGCCATAACTGCTGATGACGTGAACTCGCCGATCAGTGTCCTCCACTCTGAAGAGGAAGACCAAAAAAAAAAAAAAGCCAAGGCGCCCTACTCTAATATCAAGTATTTAGAGAAGCTGTAATTACATACTGCTGGCAAACCAAATGCTTGATTGGAAACTGGGGGGATGGATTGTGTTGTCAGCCGAAGTAGAAACAGCTGCATCCAGTGGAGTAAATCCATTTCCTAGCTCAGAGGGAGTCCAGGACATCGAGGCTGCGAGTGTCAATACATGTGCTTGTACTATGTGTGCCGCCTCGCTGGTTAGTTCAGTTTTATCCCGGCAGCACAGCTCAAGAGGACCAAACAGAAGAAACTCTGCCCAATAACAACGTGCACTTTAGTGCAACCGATACAGATTTGGAAAAGGGGGAAGGCTGTGAGTGTTGTGCGAGGCATTGAGCAGAATGCAGCAGCATACCAAAGCATTTGAATAGTTTTACAAACCACTCACTCTACTACAAATAGTTTTATTTTGATGTTTCATGATGCTTTTCCCAGCCGTTACAACACAACTACATGTATTCTCTGAAAAACCCCACCAGACAATCAAGAAGTTATCCAGGATTTATATAAAGAGTGGGTTTACATCACTGAGTGGGGTCCCGTCTTTGGATGTCCAAGTGACCACAAAACTCATAAATTAAATTTTAAAGCAACACAAAGGAATGAGATAAACATGTCAGAATGCTAGGATAGAGATTTTCCCAAGATGTGTACCTACCATCACTCAAAGATATTAAACTTAGTTAAGTGTGCATGCAAATAAACACTCAGAGCTTCACCAATACTTATGGCATGGCGACTGCTGTTAGACATAGATTGACAGGTTCAGAAGACGGACAGATTCAAACAAAGAGACAGAAGAGCCTAGTCTAATAAATCTACAGGTCATGATAAACTCGTTAAACATACAGTATGATACATCTTAATTGTGTGGTTATTTAGCCCTAGTTCTTTCAAATGGAAAAAAGATGAGAAATAATTGATATGTAATCCACTTCTCTATCCCGTTTGCTTTTCTGGTGCAAATGTAAATACACTTTAGCAAGAGTCAGATTTGGATGCATTTTTTGCCGTGCATCTGTTAGATTTCGCCTCAGTCCACTCAGCCCAGGTGATCTCATGGTAGTGGTTTAATTTACCAGACTTCTTCAGCCATGTACATGGTAGCAATATACAGTCATATCAAACTGCTCAGAATTGATGAGTGTAGGATAGGAGTGGAAATGGTGCGAGTCTCCTGGTGGTCTCTAGCTCATCTCTGGTCCTGGGGCTGACGGTTCAGGGTCACTCGCCAGAGGCTCATCAGAGGGGCCACTGCTTCCAGATTTGCTCTTTAAGGAACGTCCCAAAAACAGCCAGTACTCTTTTCGGATGGTGTCCTTCTGAGCCAGAAGTTCGCAAATCTTCAAGGGGGGAGGACATACACAGAATGGGTCAGAAAAACAACTATAATGGCACCATTTTCTGTTCATTTCTAAAACAAAAGAATCCTGATCTCGCACAGAATAAAGAAATTAAACAGAAAAAAAAACAGGCTGCATGTTCCTTTAACAAAGCACTTACTTCTAGAGCCTTTCTTAAAGTTTCCTTTTGTTCCTCTTCCTCCACATTTTCTTTTTGGTTGCCGATCTCCAAGGCGTCCTCATAGCAATCAAACAGAAACGCTAGAAGATACGGTGAGCAGTGAGTCTCCTTCAGCTCCAGGACTCTCTCCAGCAGGCCTGGCTGAGACGACAGGCCTTGGTCTTGCATCATGCTTAGGAGACAAAAAAGACGGGATACTGCCAGTGAGCTTTTTCCACTTGTATGTCATATATTGTGAATGTCTGAATGGGGGCGGCACACTGAAATCTCCAGTCAGACAGACAGACTCGTATATCAGAAAACACAAACAACATTTTTGCTCCTTGCAGATTTCCTAGGATTTAGATACACTGCATATTCTGATGTTGCATCTTACCCTTTCAAATAGTTCCATGCGCTTTCATTGTGGGGAGCCTTCCTGACCTGGTTCAGACAATACCTTACACAGAGAGAGGGGAAATCAGAGGAAAGTCAGTCAAATCTATGCAGCAGAATTTTGTTTAATTTATTTTCCATTCAGAGATTAATTCATGCGTCTGTCAGTTGTCAGACAACTACAGCAAAACAGTGCAAGTGCAGAAAGTCAGAAAATGTAACATTTAAATAAAAAGACACACCGAGCTGAGTTTCTGCTTTAACTCTTATTCTGCAAAAATACAAACATACAGTAAGAGTACATTACTAGAGTACATTATCTTCTATCTCCCCAGATTTCATTTGAAGAACATTTAGTGGGCTGTGGAGGTAAAATACTTTATTCACTTTCACATACTGAAGCAGGAACAATGCCAGGGTTATAAAAAGAACATTTTACTAGTCATAGGATCTATACATAGCCAAGTAAATACAGGAAATGATGCTCATTACTCAACTAAACATTCCTTTTAAATATTGTATGACTTTCAGTGAATTGGATGGTCTCCTCAACACTTAAACACACACAATATATATTTGTATGTGAACTGTGACTCCAAAAATTGCTATCACTTTTCGTCCAATTTGAAAAAGTGCAAGTTAACTTTGTGGCCAAATCTTCCAGATTTTAAGGGAGAAGTACTTACTGAATCTCTCTCTCGACTGTGGCTGGATCAGAGAAGCCTGTGGTGTGAGAAATTACAAAATGCCTCTGGTTCCATGCAGAGTTATTCCTAACATCTTCTTCCAAGAGACTCTCCACAAACTCCAGCTCACTCTCCCACAGTTTGTACTCCTGGAGATAGAATAAGACACATGTTGGCAACGTACTTGTTTATGCAGCCATGTAGTGCTCTTAGCGGTGGCCCTGCGACGCATGAGGTAAATACTGACTGCAGAAGGACTCGAGCAGCACGTCAACAAACAAGCAAATTAATAACTAAAGGATTCATTCTGGCAGAGTCGCTCACCGTGGGCAGAAAACTGGATCCCAGTCCTCATTTTTGAAACCAAACTGCCCTCAACACCTACCTGGATGACCCACTGTCTGTGCTGCCAGGCGTGGTAGTTCTTTGCATCTTGGCTGAGAATGTCCGCAATGAACTCCAATTCCTCTGAGGGGTCGTTCAACCACTCCACCACCATACGTCTGTGATGCCTGGAAGAGGAGTTTACAAAACTAGTCTCATTTTCTAATGTCGTCATTGAACTCAATCATTTTAGAAATGCCTTGTCTTGCCTTTTTGGGAAAAACTCTGGGTCTTTTTCAACCCAGTCTTATTTGATTGTTTATATTTGATAAAAAGGTCTGCTAAATGAACATAAACAGCCTTTTCAAACCAAAACTTCACACATTAATGATGCTGGTCATACATACATATGGTGCTTTATAAATTAAACTGAATTGAATGTGACCGGAAATGAAGTTGCCAGAACTCACCAGACTTGGTAGTTTTTGGGTTGCTCCTCGATGATGGCAGTAATGTACCTCATCTCCTCCCTCAGGTCCTTTGAAAGGGCTTGAAGTAGTACTCGCCTGTAGTGCCTGCGCACACCCAAACCCAAGACCTGTTATAATACATCTCCACAGAAGACACGGTCATTTTTAAACAAGATAAACAGATGTACTGGTCCCATTACTTTTTTATACAGAAGGTAAAATGTGTTCATTAAGGGACAGCTCTATCCAGAGATCCAAAAATAAAATTGCCACGCTGTTAAGACAGAGGAGGTGCATCAGTGGGAGCGCTTCCTCCAATTTAAGGCTTTTTCCAAGACTTCATACAAAGTAACATTTGGATCATTCCATTTACAGAGCATCTCTCTTGTTTTTGTTATGAAAAAACATGTCATGAATGTCATGTTATGAAAAGGAGTCCCTACTAAATACGTAGTACATTTGTTTTCCATATTGCAAACACGCAGCATGCTCACCAAACTGTGTAATTGGCAGCATTGAGCTCAATGGCCTCTGCGGTCAGCGCGAAAGCCCGCTCGCTTCTTTCATCATTCTTCAGGAGTGCACGGAAATAGTCATAAACATCTGAAACTGTTGGGAGATACGCACACTAGTTAGAAACATTTCAAACAACAAAGTCCTGACTTAAACTACTGAATGTGTGTTTGGTCTAATGCCTGTGGTGCTATGGTAATGTTAGTTATTATAATGATCAACTTATTACAAATGTGTCACTTTGCAAGCTGTGGATCGTGGATCTGCAGGTGCTTTGCTCCTCACTTCCCCCTCGTCATCTATGTGACTCCCATCCGTTACTAACAATCTTACACTTGTCAGAGTAGGCGATCTTCACCACAGGATTTGGTCCATCGTCCTGAGGAACAGGCTCCAGGTCGGCCCACTGCTTTCGGTCTCTGCAACACAAAAAGCGCAGGGGTGGGTTCCCTGGCTGCTGACCCCACTATAGGCTGCTGCCTGCAGGTAACGTTAGCCAACACTCCTTACAATAATAAATCTAACTTTGGTACAGTTTAACTGCGTGCTGGATTAGTTTCCTTGGACGCTCCTGGTTGTCGGGGGCTGGATTTACAGATCCGCCCCGTCAATTAGCACAATCCTCCCAATAAATCCTTGTTTAACGGCTGCTGTCGATTCCAGTGACACCGGCGGCGACGATATCATGGCAAACGTTTACGAAACTAGTATTAAAGCAAGACGCTATTAAATATGACCGTGTTGTTGCAAACTAGAGTTAATGGAAGAAGTTAGAGCAGCTTTCAAGCTAGCCACCCAAACACGAGAACCAAACACTACCTGTAAAATATATATCGAGTCGGGTCAACAAAATAATCATCCCCGAGGTGGTCCTCGGCCTCTTCGTCCAACTCTTTGTCTTCTTTAACGTCTACAAATTCATCTGAAGCTTCCTTGATACCAGACATCGCGAACTTGGTAGCTTAATAAGCGCGTCGGTGTTCCGCGAGGAAGGACGACAACGTAATATCCGGTGCAGCGGAAAGACGCATTCAGGTACTGCGGGAAATATTCTGTTCAATTTAACTTTATTCCTGGATTTCTAACCCAAATCGCTGTTTGAGAAGAGTCAATAAAATAACATCCAGACGTGACTTCGTTATGGATGTAGGTCCGTCTTTAACTTTGTCTTTACCAGCTGTTAGATGGAATTGATGAGGCTTTCTGGCTTGACCAGTAGCTTTGTGTATGAGTAACATCTGCTCACAGGAAGCATCTCATTCAATTTTTTTTTATCCGTTTCAACATTGTGACAAATCTGACTTTCAACTTGCTCCTCAATATTTTCTTATGTGCACATAATATACTCATATTGCATTAATCAGTCACCAACTCTAGCAATGGGACAACTTTTGGTTTTATTGTTTGTGTTTTTGTCCCCATTACCAAATCCCTCCTAAAGAGGACAGAGAAGACTTCAGTCCACTTTTGCGGGACCACTAAGCATCAGTGGCACAAACATTACTTACTCTCTGGCTCCCTCTTGCGGCAGGATTTGGTTGTCTTGCATTTGGGGGAAATGCAGTCATGTATTAGAAATTAAGAAATATGAGAGAAGTCTTTTCACTTATGAATTAAATATTCAAAATACAGATTATAAGTAATTAACTTTTAAATGTCATAACTGTCTTTCCCAAGACAAGCTTTGGATATTTGAGTCACAGTTCAATTGAAACACCATCAGCGAGAAAAATGATTATGGTCAAGCTGAACTTTATTTTCATCGACGACTCTGGACATTATAAAAATAAATACATGATTCACAGTCAGTGGATCGTAATACAAATTGTTATCAAAATTATGTATCAGCCAGAATGAAGAATTAAACACATGCATGATCACCATTCCATCAACGTATACATGTTCTGAATACTTGTCCATTATTTGCAATTAACAAAACCTGTTGGTTTTTTTCAACAGAACATGTTGACAGAATATAAAAATCACCGTTCGAATTAGACAGCTATGCAAGTTGAATATGCTTCTCTCTGACTGGCTTGACCCCAAAGTGTGTTCAGTGGTGGTCTTCTTGATCCAATCCGTGTTTTTCAATGTAGCGTCTAGATAAAGGATAAACAGATCAAGAAGAGTTTACACTTTAGAAGAGTTAGCATAATCTGTCAAGTATTTAATACACACACACCCACTCACTCCTGGTATAGAAGGTTAATGTGACACAAACAATTACAGACATATATCACTGTTGCTTCTGGACTCGTTGTCAGCCTGTCAGTGCCTTTCTGAACCAAAAATAAAATGAATGCAGTGCCTTTTTATCAAACTCTCCAACTGTAAAACAGTTTTACCTTCAATATACAGTAAGTTTGTCCAAGAAATATTTTTTCAGCTGCCATGTTTTGTTTCTAACATGAGTACTAGAAGCATCAATGGAACATTACACTGAGGCCCACTGGGAGTGTAGTTTTCCATGTGCATCATTTTCCAAGCTGTAGTTTAACCTGAGAAAAGGTTTTGGCCACTTGGGGGCTACACGACAAGCTGTAAACATTACCATCAAAGCTGTTGCAGCAAACGAGTTAACAAACATCCGACTCGGCTTTATGTTCCACTACGCTCGCCAGCTAACTGTTAGTCACTTCACTGCTGTTTTAGAGACCGTCTGAATTTTAGAACATATCTGTAGGGTCTAAATTAGAGAAGACAGGTGCATTTCTGCATGCAACCTTAGCCTGGTGCTGCTTAGCACTATGTAGAATCAGTATTAAGTCACAGACATGACCCTTAGGAATAAATTCAAAGTACATCTCAAACCAAATGAATATTGTAGGACTGTTCACTTCTGCACAACTACAAGATGTTGCGCATAATGAAGCAGCCAGTCCAGAAACATTTGATTAAAACAATAGTTGAGAAATGAAGGGAAATCTTTAATGCCACCTTGTAGTACTGACCTTTCCACCATTTCTGCTGCAATATTGAAACAAATGCTGCTCCTCTGACAAATAATAAAATTATCTTTTTATGTTCGGGCATGGCTAATGGCCAGAAAAGCTCACCTTCTCGCAAAATTATACAGCGCGTCTTTTCTCTCTTGGAGAGACAGATGTCTGTCAACAGGAGATTTCCCAAAAGATTTGGCAGCAGGCTGTGGATGAAAAGAAAATGGAAATTAGTCATTTAGTAAAAAAACAACAACTAAAAGCTAGATAGATTGTATATGAAAACAAATACAATCAATATGACACAACATAAAGAAGCTGAACTAAAACTTCCAACACCGAATTGTTTCGATGCAATTTACAATTCCAGGAAATGTGATTGTGATATGATCCTAAATGATAAATTGCCCAGTTAGAGAGCTCAGACGCAGCAGCATGGTGACTGGTCAAACCTTTATGGTGGGAGCAGAATCAGAGGAATAGGCGCTGTTCTGAGAAGGCCCAAATGTGGACGTCCCGGTCGCTTCCATTGGCATTTCCTCCTTGTTCTCCAGCAGATTTGTTATAGTGGTGTCAACGCAATTGGTTTTTGCTGTACACAATCAAGAGACAACTGTAAGTGCCTGGCAATTCAAACCCTATTCAGGGTTTGAAGGATGTGTTCCAAAGTGGAAGAATGGACAGGGTGGTGGAGCAGGTAGAGCAGAGGGGGCAATAATGGCTTTATATTCCAACGGGAGGGGGG
This sequence comes from Gadopsis marmoratus, assembly GCA_036023855.1. Lineage (NCBI taxonomy): Eukaryota > Metazoa > Chordata > Actinopteri > Centrarchiformes > Percichthyidae > Gadopsis > Gadopsis marmoratus. The sequence continues at coordinate 13,547 of JAVQJF010129318.1, forward strand.
GCAAGGACGTGGGGTCAAAATGTAAGTGAGCACTGAGGTTGGACCCTACCTAAGTCCTTTGCGATGACATTCAGTGGGACATGAGGCAACACGTCCTTCACCTGTTGAGCCATTTTAGCAATCCTATGATCATCAGTGCCCAGACTCTGGACCATGAAACCAAGTCCAATAGAGGCAGGTCTGACACCTAGGGGAAGGAAAAGAACAGCTGACGTCCACCAAAAAAAATAAAAATAAAATCAGTTGACCCTTACATGTGTGTTTGTCATTTACTTACTTGTAGGTGTTTGTGGTGCACTGTGTCTTTTCCTTTTGATGTGCTCTGCTTTGTCGGCTTTAGTGATCTTGGTGGAGACGAGGCCAAGTTCACCGGATAGTAGCTGAAATTTAAAAAAAAACCAAACACATCTTTAGCGTACAACTGCTGCACAAAGACAGAAAATACAAAGAAATTAGAGATACTGAAGGGCAAAACATACAGGGGAAACCCTAAATTTAATAATGTTGTGCTTTAGGGGAACTATAGCTAGACCCTTGTAGTAAACTAAATATGGATCTGGATATATATGTGCTGGGGGTGAGGAAATTGGATAAGTTGCAACACTGTATAACATGATTTTCTACACATTTGTTTTGACAGTTATAAATCCACTCAGCTGGTAAAACAGTTTTACCTCCTGGACTTTGTTGGCAAACTCCTGCACGGACTCGCCATCTTGTCTGGATACTGGCGGGAGCCAACTGGGATGAAAATGAAAAACAAAAAAAGCAAAACAATAAGTTATTCTGACAACAGTTATGGCAACGGAAATGTTCAGAAGCAAAAAGGAGACTATTTAAAGAACTAAATTTGGACCTGAGAGAATTAAAAATGACTTACAAAAGCAATTTAGTTTTAAGACGATTTGAAACTCGTGATCATTAATCACCATTACTAGCCTGAGAAGATGAACCTGGGGTTGCTACTTGTGCCGAAGCCAAGTGTCTTCATCAGATTTTGTCTTTCTATACGCTGTGGATCTCGTTTACAAAAAACTTAACTATTGGATTATTAGTGATCATGCAGCCGCAGAATATCTTTGTTCAACCTTTAAAAAGCAATTGCTGATAGAAATAAATGATACAAATTATTTAGTACCTTACATGATACACTGTACATGGAGCAAAGAATGTCCACAAGAGCTCCATCAGCCAACTTGACTCTGGTGTGCTCTGAAAACAGACAAAATACAATGAAGTCAATCATATTGTTATGCACATACAGCCACAGAGAAGACATGGACGAATACTAGCTGTGGCGTGGTGTCATGGTGACCCAAACAACACATCTAAAAGCCCAACGTTAGCTGCTGCTGCTGCTGCTGCACACAGCAACACAAGACAGAATTATTCTTGGATTAGATTTAAGCAGCCCACACTAATCAGTTTGTTGTTACTTGAACGAAGTTTGACTCATTTTGTAATGATTTTCCATGGCTGTGAAATGGTATTATAATGTCTAGCTAAATAAACCACACAAAAAAAAAAAAAATTAAAAGTAGATCTCTTCTCCTTGTACTTTTCCCATCATACTCACACATTCTAAACAGCATTCAAGATTCAAGCAATGAATTCTGTAAATACACAATAATATAATATTTAAGTAATGTGCCTCTTTTCTTGGCGTCTTATCCCTGTGCTGTTTCGATCTTAAAATGCTTAATGGTTCAAATGGCATTACCAAAGCAATCAGTGGTCTGGTCACCCGTAAGGCCACAGGTTGAATGGAATCAGTCAGTGAGAAAGGCCAAGAACTGAGAGGAGGAAACAAAAAATCCACATGTTTAATATGTTAGTTGGTGAGTCTGTATGCTGTGAACAAATTCGGTTGCACAAGCAAAATCCCCTTTTGTTTTTTTATACAAAGAGAGAAATAGAACTTGGAACTATCAGTTTTTTTCATTTAAATATATTCATAAGTTATAAATGAGGCAAAAAGCCAGTGAGCTGAGTTTTGGTCCGATTCTGTCACTTTAGGTAAAAACCTAATACAATGTGAATTTCAGAGCTTTATGAAGTGCTCCTTACAGCTTTTTGTTTAATTTTGGTGCATCTCAAGGAGACTTCAGCTGAAGGTATAGCCTACTTGGTTCTGAGTGACGCAAATTAATGAGAAATTAATCAACTTTTGCAGCTGTTTTCACTTCCTTACATTAATTTGCTCATAGGAATCTAGAGGGAAATTAATCGAGAGAAACAACTGCCAAAGTAATTCATCTCTATCTCAAAGTTCTGTGGAAGAGGAATGATGATCTGCGGCTGGCTTAATTAAAATCAGTTTCTTTTTACAACCAAAATCATGACTATGAGGCCAAAGCACTGTCTCCATGTGTAAATACTGATGGATCTCAAACATTTACTGCTGTTGAACTGGTTTAATTACTGTAGGTCAATATGAACAACTATCTAAAACCAGAAACAAGAGAGCTAAAGAAGAATTTGAATCCTCAGTGGGTCATACTTTCTGCTAGCACTGCGTCGACCATCCTGCAACAGAAAATGTCCACACTAACCTGAACTTAAGCAAGCCAGCACGACCATTTGTGGTGTCCTCTTCAGGAAACAGGAGCAATGGTGGGGTTCCTTCAGTAGAGCAGTACCTCTGAAGAGACTCTCCTATTGCTTCCTGGCCAGGTGCTGAGTGGATTTCCATGAAGCCTCTGGCCCAGCACACAAAGCCTGTGGAGCCCTCTAACTGGGGCTGACAGGCAGAAAGAGACACGGCCGGCTCACCTAACATTGCATTCACAGTAAAATACTACAATGTGCACTGGCAAAATAAGAAAAGTCAAAGATTCAATAGAAAGACTGCCATATGCTTCATGCACCAGTGCACACCTTGTGCATGCAATACCTGCCACTAGTGAAGTTTACATGCAGAACATAATGTACTTTTGTCCTTGTACTTTCACTAGAAGAGCATTCACAGTGCTTCAAATGCAACACTGACTGACATGGAGGTTATCTATGAAGTCTGCAAGTGGGCCAGTTATCAAATAAAAGAACAAACTACAGAATTTCTGACTTATTTATGACTATCAATACTGTAAGATGTTGAGCATTGAATTAAACTCTGTGCAGTTTGCAGCATGCCGGTACGCGTTTAAACCTTTAAGAGGTACGTGCCATATCCACAATTATGTCACTGCAGACATATTAGTTGGTGCGTACTGACAGCAGGTGCTAACCGGTGCAGGAACCATGTGGCATTCTTACAGATCAAAGATGGCTAAAATGTTGAAAACATAATGTATAACATGGTTCAAGAAAGAACATTAAAATTCTAACACTCACAGTATTGCAGGGGGTCAGAAGGTTGATTATGTTGTGGTCGCACTCTGTCACATGATTGCATATGTACAGCTTGGTGTTTTTGTCTCTGGAGCGAGGGTTATTCTGTCTCACGTGCATCCCCAGGACTGAGCACATAATCCTTACAATAAACCTAAGAAAACAAAGAAATAAGGATGGCTTTAATCAAGGGGAAGGCTTGAGGGATGAGCTCAGTACGTTTTATTTCTCTCTGCTCTTGTTGTGTTATCTAATTATATGTTAAGGGTCATCATGTTTATTTAAATCAGGGAAATTACTGAGAGCCAGGTCTCATTTACAAGAGGTCGCTGTGTAACAGACACATAACCAACATATTGAGCAGCCAATCACCTTAATGGTATTTAATGGGGTGGCTGAAGCTAATGCAGTCATTATAGCTATGAGGCATCCATGCCGCAATTATATTTAATGGGATACATAGTATGCATTATATAGAGTGTGTTAGCATTAACCGTCAGGTTTTTCCATATATTTCTACTACTACTTGTACCTCAATTATTATTATTATTTTTATTTATACACACATTATTACTGAAACACACACACACTACTACAGCTATTCTTGCTGCTGAGAGTAAAATGTATTAAACTGAAAAATACTCGCCTTCTAACAAAACTTTCTGGAAGAGCACAGCTGACCAAGAACACATGAACACCAATAAAAATCCGTATTAACATCAAACAAATGCCAACTGGAAAGTAAACCAGCAACAGCAGGAGCACAAATGCATCTTTGGGAAACCTGTACAGAGAAAGGATCAAAGTGTTAAAATGCAGTAGATGAAAGTTGAAGAGGGGGGGGGGGGGGAGACTGCATTTATTTAAGGTACATTTAGTCATTCTACAACACGATACTGCAGTGAAATAAAAACGGAACATAACTGCTTATCTGCCATCTATGGCTCTTAAATTGTGTAGCCATGTTTTATAACCAAATACGAACCAATTCTCCTTTTAGACTTGTGCAGAGACGTATTTATTTGCATTTCAACAAAAACTCTTATACTCCTAAATGCTCAAACTATTACGTACTATATACACAATACTGCTATGCTACTCCTCGCTCTGCTAAAAACTCTAGTCCTCTGTCCTACGCTTGCTGGTCAACTACTAAATCAGTTTAACGCCTTTTGGTGAATCTGAGCATTTCTCTGAAGTTTAGCGTGTGGTGATTAACCACTGCTGCAGAACAAACATCAGCCGTCGTCTTCATTATGGGGCCTCGCAGCTTTCGTTTTCTACACGCTTTCACACGTAGCTCTGCGTGATTGGCCGATGCTTGAGACCGTCTGGGATGCCTAATATTAAATCTAGTCCTATTCTGTCCTAAAATCCGGCACCATAATCAGGACTGCTGTACCTACAGGCCGTCAGAGATGGGCCACTTATTTTTGGGGTAAACGGCCGAGGAACTTTTACATTAATGGCAAAGTTATTGACTCCGCGCACACGGAGACGAACGTTATCCGAGTCTACTTGTGTCCGCTTTAAAAGAAGCGGAGTCTTTTGGAAAACTCATGTTGTAATTTGTGGTTTATGGTTAATCTAGCTGGTGGAGGCATATAACGTCACTGCACATTGAAAGGAGCGTTGCACAAGATTGCATAATAAACGTTTGCGATAAAAACATTTTACATTAACGTCACCAGCGCACAGCTAGGTAGCTAACTAGCTGCCTGTTTTAAATAGAAGGTTCGATCCTGCTTCGTTTGGGAGCCTATTCATTAGCTAACCTAGCCAACGATGTATGCCACCGATAACATTAACCTCGTGACGTTAGTGTAGTTCCTGAACACACAGGCTGGCGATATTAGCGATAGTTGAAGGTTAACAGCAGCTTTCATAAGCTAGCTGTCGTTAGCGGACTTACCGACGAAAGTCAAACATGTCTTCAATCCCCCGAGTCTCCATGTCTGTCAGTCAGACCTTTGCTCAGAGGTGAATGCTAAGAATACAACCTTATTCCTAAAAATAAATGACTCATAACGTTCACGACAGCTATTTTGTCGTCCAGGGGCTAAAGTGGCAGCTAACGTTATTGTCCCCCGCTGAGCTAGCGAGCTCGGAGTAAACGTTTTCGGGCAGTGTGAAACGTTAGCTGTCGTCGAAATTCCTGCCCGCGGTGGTAGCAGAGCTAGCGCTTGTCTGTGCTTCGCTAGCAGCAACAATAATAACACTTCCGGCCAGAATTCTCCAAGATTATAGTGTCTCTTTTTTCTTCTTCTTCGTCGTCGTCGACGTCGTCGTATTCTTCTTCGTGTTTATTGGCGGATCACAAACCAACACGAAGGTGCATACTGCCGCCACCTACTGTATCGGAGTGTGCAGATTCATTGCGTTATATCAACTGAGTACTGATTGGTCTACAAAAAATATATATAAATTACACCCTATTTTCTAATCCTGCCTGTATTATGTATCCTATCAAACCCTTATGATTTCCCTGAAGTCCTGTGCTCAGTAAGGATTTTAAACTCCATTCCTGTCCTGTTTCATGTACTGTATATCTTAGTGTCTCCCTCTCTAAATTGTATGTGCTACAATGCATGATAACGTGTTCTACATCTTTCAGAGCGTTACACCACTGACACAGATTGGATTGGCTTTTTCCCCAATCGTGTAATGATGACCTTCTCTCTGCGGCTACGATATCTTCCTTTAAGCGGTCTAGCATGAACTGACTTCTGTATATTATAATATCTCCCTTTTTTGTCTATCTCCCATTCCTTCTGCCAGGTAGTTATTATGGCTGATCTAATTAAAGATTCTGCCTCTCCCCTACCATAAGCTACGTTTATCACTTCGTTATCAAATACTGTAAGAGCCTTCTTTGCCAATTTGTCTGCTTGTTCATTACCTTTGACACTCATATGAGCAGGGATTCAACAAAACTGCACATCTCTACCCATCCTTTGTAATTGTAAAAGCATTAGCTGGATTTCTGTCATGAGATCTTCTCTGACTATTTGCCTTGATGTCAATCCTCTGAGAGCTGCTACTGAATCTGATCAAATTAATATTTTTAGTGGTTGTACTCACTTTACCCACTGAAGGCCAAAAATGATTGCAATGGTTTCTGCTGAAAATATTGATAATTTATCTGTCAATCCATGATGCACATTAACATTAAATACCAGTGTTCTTTTTCACATCCTTTTAGTCGTACCCAATATGGTTACAGGTAGTTTCGCTCATCTAACACTCAGCAGCTTCTACTAACAGAGCATTTACTGGGGTTGTTCTCTTAGTCCCTAAACATAATCTTAATGCGCTGTTCTGAACCCTGTCTAATCATTGTAATGTTGTTTTACAAGCTTTTCCATATACTCTACATCCATAATCAATAGTGGATCTTATTAATGCCCGATATATATTTTAACAGTGGTGGTTTATCAGCCCCCCAGTCATAACCACATAATTCCTCATGAGGTTTAAAACTTTCTTACATTTTGTTTCTATGTGCTTCATATGAGAGCTCCATGTGTTCTTTTCATCAAACCAAAGCCCTAAGTATTTGAATGCTGGAATTCTCTGTAAAGGTTGTCCGTATAGAAGTTGATGTTCATGGAGCTTTCTTTCATACACGTGGACTACATGCCAAACATTCCTACACTAGATGTCCATCTGAAAGTGCTGTAGCTAAGTTCAAGGAAATGATTCCATCTGTATTTAATTCAATACCATATCTCAATATAACAGAGGACTCCTGTGCTAGCTTTAGTCCCTCCCAAATTGATCATCTTGTTGATAGTGCTGCAGGTTCCCTGCGAATGACGCTCGACTCTATTGCCCCTTTAAAAAAGATGATAATAGAACAAAGGAGGTTGGCTCCATGGTATGACCCCCAAACCCGTAAATTAAAGCAAACATCACATAAACTTGAAAGGAAATGGTGATCAACCAATCTGGAAGAACCACGTTCAGTCTGGCATGATAGTCTTAAAATGTACAGGAAGGCCCTCCGTAATGCCAGAGCAGCCTACTACTTATCATTAATAGAGGAAAATAAGAACAACCCCAGGTTTCTGTTCAGCACTGTAGCCAGGCTGACAGAGAGTCATAGTTCTATTGAGCCTTGTATTCCTGTAGAGCTCAGTTGTAACGACTTCATGAATGATAAAATTCAACCATTAGAGTCAAAATTCAGCATCTCCTGACCTCAGCTGGTGCTGACTGATCTTCAAACGCAGGAATCCTAGAGGCAGCTGTAAAACCTGATGTACATTTAGACTGTTTATCTCTCATCAAACTTCATCAACTAACTTCAATGATTTCTTCATCTAAGCCTTCCAAGTGTCTCTTAGACCCTGTCCAAACTAGGCTGCTAAAAGATGTTTAGCCATTAGTTAGCACTTCTTTACTACATATGATGAAGGCTATGCACCACAGTCCTTTAAAGTAGCTGTAATTAAACCGCTTCTTAAAAAGCCCACTCTGGATCCAAGGGTTTTATCAAACTATAGACCTATATCTGTAGACAAGTGCAGAGACAAGTCCTTTATCTGATGCAATTAGAAAGTCATTTGTAACTTTCCCCTGTGCTGTCTCTGTGCTGTGGTTCACTCTAAATCCTGACTGAAAATCCTCAAACACCTTGTTGTTGTGCAGGAGGTCACACAGCTGATTGGCAACTACTTTCTCATGGATCTTAGAGAGAAAGAGAGGGTTAGATATAGGCCTATAAAGACCTCTATATGATATAACTTACTAACTTACTTACTTACTATGAGATAAATAAAACCGAATTGAATTTCGTGTAAACAACATGTAGCATGATTTGACAACTGACACCTTGAAATTATTCCATTAATTTACATAAGTGTGATGTTAAAGCTGAAGGTCCATAGTTACTTGCATTAGCTGGATCCTTACCTGGTTTAGCAAAAAGGAAGAATCAGAGCACTTTTCCACCCACTAAGGAGTTTCCCTTCATTCCAGATTTTGTTGAACAAATCTAAAATAGCATTAATATTGTTATCAGGTAAATTTTTAAGTATTACACAACATATTTGATCTTGTCCAGGAGCAGAATAACCACCACCAGCCAGGGCCCTTTTCAGCTCAGACATTGTACATTCTAAATCCAGACCGGATCAGTTCCACCTCTGATCCTGTTCACTTCAGAGTTTTCTCTTAATAACCCTATTTTCCTGTCTCTGTGTCCTCAAGATGGTTTCCACTGTGCACACTTGCAAACATTTTCCCAAGCAAATTAGCCTTCTCTTTATTAGTTTTTGCTAATTGTTTCTCATCAACTGCAACAGGAATTTGAACAGATGTTCTTTTCCCGCTCATTTTCTTTAACGTTGCCCATTCCCCTTTTAACTGGATATCCCCTCCTATGCTTGAGCAAAATTGCCTCCATGCATTGCTCTTTGTTGATTTAATAACTTTCCTAAACTTAGCTCTCTTTCTGTGATGAAGAATTGATTAATTGATTTCAATTCTTTCTCAGCACACTCACCATTCCACCAAGGTACAATTTTCCTTTTACCACTTATTTTACTTATTGGAGCGTCGATTGATGCTGTATTTATTATTACATTTGTAACTGTATCTGTGCGTTCATCTATATTGCCCTCCATATTTATACACCTTCCTAATTCTGCACAATATTCTTTAAATCCATCCCATTTAGCTTTAGGAAAGCACCATCTACTGTAAGAATGACCTTTTTCTGTAAATGCTTTTATATTTCAAAAGCATGAAATTGGGAAGCGATCGCTACCAACTGTGGAGAACACTTCCGTTATTCACATAAACCAGCAATCTATCATCGTTTAGATCTTCAATCACTTGTCCATTTTTACCTGTAAAGCTGCTTCCCCATAATGTATTGTGAGCATTAATGTCTCAACACCATATTTCTCTTTCACTATATTTGATGGAACATTTCCATAGTTAATGACTGGCATGGATTATAGACATTAACCAGCTCAAAATTGCCTTTTGCTCTGCATATTTCAATCATCACGCATTTGTATTTACTTGGACAAGGTGGTTTCCTATATGTCATAAATGTTGCACCCCCCTACCTTGTTTAATGTTTCTGTCACATCTCACTGAAGTATATCCCAGTATTATAAAATCTGAGTGTGGTTTTAGACAAATGTCTAGAATGCAAATTGCATGTGGTAAAACATCTAGCTCACAGACAAACTCTTCACCATTTACAATTAAACTTCCAGCTTTCCAATGACGAATGTGGATTACCATTATGATGTAGAACCCTACTTTATGAGATATCATCACAGTGCAGTGGATTAAACATTTCATATATTGTGTCTCCCTCATTGCTTGTGATCCCTAAATAGTTCCTGGCTGCATCAGCAATTGTGTCCATTCATGCCCTTCCATCTTCTTGTTGGAGAGCTATATAAGCCACTTTACAGATAAATGCAACAAGGTTAACTCTGTACAACAAAGAAAAGTCCCCTCCTTTACTTTACACCTATGCGAACATGATTCTTGCACAATGTTTGCTCTCCTTACTGTGGAAAATTCTCTTTCATCTTGTGTTTGACTAAGGCTCTCCTTTTGTTTCGCTGTTATCTACTTATTTGCTCCTTCTTCATTTACCTTCTATAATGCTTCAGCATAAGAAACCCGGTTGATAATTTTGTATCTTTGTACTTATCGTGCTTGTTTCTGCACAACACAGCCTTGGAAAGTGGCACTGTGTCCTCCTCCACGGATGCAGTTCAAAATCTTTCTCTGTTGGTCTGCAACCTGGTAGTCTTCTGTTATTCAACCGGTCGAGGCAGATGACCGCCCACCAAGAGCCTGGTTCTGCCTGAGGTTTCTGCCTGTTAAAAGGCAGTTTTTCCTTGCCACTGTCGCATAGCGCTTGCTCATGGTGGAATTGTTGGGTCTGTA
>JAVQJF010129321.1:0-14321 GCA_036023855.1 Gadopsis marmoratus
CACACACACACACACACACACACACACACACACACACACACACACACACACACACACACACACAGGGTTGTCAACTTTGGGTACGTTGCTGGAGTGAGATTTTGATGCCATGGGCTTAATCATGTGCACATATATGGACTCAATTTGGCATCAGGGTAAAAAGAAGCGGGACCTTGTCACGCTCGGCACCCGTGGGTGTCACTCCCAGTTTCCTCGTTCCTATCAGTCAGTTAATCAAGGGGATGCGAGCCACCTGTGTCTCGTCATGTCCAGCTGGATACATAAACCCTAGCTTTCCCTGTGTCACTTACCAGATTGTTACCATCTACCAGGGAGCACCCAGCGCCTCTCTGGAAATACGCTGTACCTGTCTAACCATCTTATGTTGTGACTTTGCCTCCAGCCTGCTCCTCTTTAGTCGGATCTTTCTACCTGGACCTCGGGCTGCCTCTACAATCGTGACTTCTGCCTGCTCTCTTGGATACCATGGAGAAGTGAGGAGGATTGGAATAAGCTCTCTGCCTCTTTGTCTATGGAAACGGACTTCCCCGGCGAACCCTCGCCTTATTCCCCCCCACGTAGTGTTGAGACTGTTTGTTTGGTTTTGCTTATGCAATACATGTTAATATAATGGACTTTTTGCCTCTTGTTTTTTCTGCAGTTGGGTTCTTTAGGATGTTCTCGTGCATTACAGACCTTGTATTCTAAGATATACCCTGACTACACCACGCCAGGAATTCCACCCTGGGAAATATTCACAATTTCACAATATTAGACTACACTAATACAATAAAGGACACAGTTTCATTGACTAATGAAAGTCAAAGAGCTACAATGTTTTATTGAATGTTCACAAGTAGCAAGTACCAGAAATAAACAAAAAGAAACAAGATAACACAAGAACCTATCCTTCTCCATACAATACAGCATCAACTGATGGCTCTCGGGCCACATCCAGCCCACCAAAGCTTCCCATCCAGCCTGCAGGATATAAATGAATTTATTTAATGAAAAAACTCACACTGGTATTTAGGATATCTAGCATTATTTTTTCTTCCTTTTGAACAACCCCAAAAATAGTTGAAATGGAAATTATATTAGAAATTATTTACCAATCTTGCACACGGATTGTGAATCCCAGGGCACGAAATACAACACCGTGCGCACAGATTACATTAGAATTGTTTTTTCTACCTTGTCATTTACGTGACACTTTGGTGTTAGCACAAAAGTGTCACGTAAATGCAGTCAATGTATCATGCAATGACAATGGATTAGTTCAAAGTCACTAGCCTATATTGTGCAAACTAACAGCGTAACTTCTCCTTTAAATATCAAATTAACTATAAAGCTTGCTATACCTATGAATGTTAAATGTTAACGCCAGCATGCTAACATGTTCACAAGGACAATGGTAACATGCTCATTTTAAGCAAGTATTTTGATTACCATGTCCACTGTCCTATTTTTGCTTGTTAGCATACTAAATTTTGCTAAAGGATGCAAGTACAGCTGAGGCTCCTGGGAATATGTCATTACATTTTGCAGGTATTTAGCGCTAAACAAAAGCATTGGACAAATTGCAATTTTGACATGATGATGGAACTACAGGAAAAATCCAAGGATCACCAAAGTCACTCTGCTTCATCCTGTGGGGACCATGATTGCCTGCACACAATTTCATGGCAATCCACCCAATAAATGTTGAGATATTTCAGTCTGCAACAAAGTGGTGGACCGACCAACCTACTGACATACATAGAGCCATGCTGCTAGCATGGCTAAAAGCTCTAAATGACAACAGAAGCGGAATATTGATTTTAGCATAAAATTATAGGTTGGGGGCAAACGGCTTTATTTGATGGTTAACAAAACTTGTTTCTCTATGAGATCAGCCAAACCCGACACACTGGTCTTTCTTGGAAGAAGAATGGGGGGGCTTTTGTATCTTTGGCAAAATGTACAGAGATCGCCCTATGAAACATACCTTGCTAAAACCACCTTTGAACAGTTCCTTCCTAATGACATCTCTCTTGGGTTTGAGTGAGTCATTTCTCATCCTGGATTTTGGAGTCTTAAAGTTTAATTTGTTTGGACCAGTGTCATGGTTCTTGCAGTCAGCAGAACTTCTAGAAAATCATAGGCCTGGAGTTTCAATCAGCTCGAAATATTTGGGTTGTTCTTGTCCATGGATATTCATGACTACTCTTGACATCTCTTCATCGTGAGCAAACGTCTCCCCTTTCACTCTGTAGCCCACAGCATTAACATCTAGGCATTTCAACATACTCTCTCCTCCCTACCCTTCCTCGAAAGCACAAGCGCGAGACTGAGCGTGCCCATTACACTGCGTATACCCGCTGACCTCTGACCTTTCAGAACATAAGAAAGAAAGAACTGTAGTGCATGTTCTCGGACAGAACAGACGTGTTCAGGACTGTTGGCACAAATACTGACGTTCGGGGGAGTGTATCTATTAAATGCGTCATTCATTCTGCTCTTATGACCGGTTAAAGTCATAACTCAGCTGAGTTTCGGAGTCTGTGGACTGTGGTTTCTTAGTGCTCTGCAGTTCATGTGTATGCACATAATAAATACACACTCATACATAAGGAGCTGGAAGGGAAAAAGAGATATAAAGTGAAAGTTGCTGGCTGCTTTACACACACACACACACACCTGGAATGCTGCACCGGATTCCCAAACATGTCTGGCGTTATGTATAGTGTTATGTAAGTATTCAGGTAAAAGCATTCATTTGCGCCTTATACACACTAAACCTACAGCCACTGCCTACAGAGAGACTCCATGGCGTGCATGTACGTGTGCCATGCTGCGTCATGTCAACTGGAAAGCTTTACATAACACACACAGCAATGTTGTAACCCACTTCTCTCCCTCTAACTTTAAAACAGTTTTTTCTCTGCTAGATGCAGGGTCGAGGAATGTTGTTTTCTATGGGGATTCAATTCACTATTCACTGCAGTCTTACTGGTGCAAAACCCTTTCCTGGAAGCTAACGTGAACCAATCCAACTTCACGTCAGCTCAACAGGGGCTCAGCAGTCTTACTGTTTGGGTTAGCAGAGAGCTGCATTTTTGTACCTCCACTAAGAGGAATAAGGCAGCTGAGGCTACGTCACCTCATCGTCCCGTTGGTCCAAGTAAGACGTCATACTGTCAGTCCTATGCTTTCAGGCCTGTCGCAAAACAAAGCCCACAGCTTGTTGTTGTTTGTTTAGTGCTCCATTTATAGATCTCCATGCTGCTCTTTAGCCAAATTCTTTAGGTTACTGGAGGGATGGAGAGGAGAGAATCCGAGCTGAGAAACAAAGGGCTCATTCTGCAGGAGTTGGACAGTGGAAGTGGGTCTGTTGTGTTGCAGAGACACCATAGTTCACCTGTCTAGGCTGGGAGTCATTCAATGTGAAGCAAGTAGACTCACACAGCCACTGTACAAATGCTGATACACACAGAGAGTTTGAATACCTATACTTGTTAGGACATTCCTGTGACTACAGTCTTTCCCTAACCCATAAACCAAACCTAAACTCTTTTCTAGCCTAAAGATAATTCCAAACTTAAAGCTGCACTAATCAATACTTTAATATTAACAAAGAATTAACAAGTGTTGTTGTTTTCATTCACTGTTCGGGTCACACCAAACCTGGTGTCCCCCACAGCAGGCCTTTTTCTTTTTTAGCAATAAATCTCTGATAACATTAAACTCACTAATAAAAACTGCAAACAACCTGGCACCAATTCTTTCCTGCTATGACCCCCTTCAGAAGTTGAAAAAGGTTCATGACAGCATTAGCAAACGCTTGCCTTTATTTTCCCCAACATAAATCACATTCATTCAACTTACCACTTTAAGTTAGTTAGGTTTAGTAGAAAACATACTAACAATTCTTCAACAATCAAAGCAGTTATGGTTTGCATGACTTCCTGCTGTCATTAGTTGGTTACAATACTATCTTCCATCTTTCCATTATAACTAACTTTCCACTATAAACAAGGTATTTTGCTTTGTCAATGACGCAGTATATGAATCAGGAGACATTTTGACTTGTCAACAACAGGTGCAACTAATTTTATTAATAATGGGAACATTGGTATTGTGTATGCTGGCACAGCTGGTAAAGCTACATGAAATGGAGCCATTGTTAAAGTTATAAGCTACACTTATAAGCCACACCAACGGTCTATATCCCTGCAGGAGCTTTTCTGTTTCATGAAAAGTATAGTGTAACATTACTGTAAGATATTCTTGATTAATAGGCTACAATCCACCACTGACAAGCACACATACATATAACACACTTATTATTTACCTGGTAGCTTGAGTGATGTAAGAAGAAATCAGGACATCCCGCTAAGGCCATGGTGTTCCTTCACTGTTCCCTCTGTAGTGGATGACACCCTCTGGTCTTGCCAGCGCCCTACACATGAAGGAAGGACACAGCACAGAAAACAGACTGAGTGAAAAAGGAAAACACAAACACCAATCACAAAACTGACTGAACAAAGATTACGGGAGAAAACACAAAATCACAAAATGAACTGAATGACAAAGGAAAAAATTCAAAAGTAATAAAGTAGCTAAAACAAAAGTGAATTAACAAAATTGACTAACCATCCTAGGTGAGTGTTGTGATCCATGCTAAATAACATGCAACAACTTTGTAATGTTATGCATTGCTATGTATTTAGTGTGCCTAAAGACAAAAACCCTACACTCCTCTCTCTGCTCAAGAGAAACCAAGCCTGCATGTCTGAATGAATGTGCATGCATGGGTGGACATGTGCACACCGAATCCAGTGTAAACACAGCCATTGTGTACAACACACACACACACACACACTAGTCAGCTCCTAAAACCTGGAGCTTAAGACTAAATAAGAAACCCTCTCCAGGCTAGCAACACATGACCACTCACCACCTGCAGACTGATGGGGAGGGCACAAGGGGGAAAGCTTTTCTGAAGGAACTTGAAATAGGAGTCGGCTATTTCCACTGCATTGTGCAGCATTATCTGCTGTGAGTAAGCAGGGGGAAGCTGCGCATATGTGTGTGTTTGTAAAGAGGATACACACACTGCAATACATTTACATTTCAAGCTGTTTGGCATCGAGTCTTTTCTTGCTTGGAGTATTAAAAACTACTGAATGCCTATATGCAAATCAGTTTACTTTGCTGCATTGTTGTAAAGAGGGAGATTTATGATGCAAGATGCCTTAAAGAGTGTTAAGAAATTATCCAACTTGCAGTTACACCCCAAAATTGAGTCCAACCACTTAAGTATGAGGATAAATGGGTTCCTTGGTCCTGCATAATGTCATTTTGGAATAAGATTTGTATCTGAATTTGTTTAATTGTTTTTGGCGAGAAAATCCTATCCTCGCCTGTTGGTGGAAATCCCAGATCACCATCAAAATCTAATCGACTGTTCCCTTTAACAACTCCTATCTGCCCACCCAATTTCATGGAAAGTTGCAATAACATTTTAGAGATGTCCAGCTCATAAACTGGATTTGCCTCACAGGGGAAGAAATGACTTGTTAAGATTGATATTTCTGCAGCCCACATACAAATTTGAGGGAAATGCTGCAACCGATACTGCTTCCAACAAAGGTTTGGCAAAATGAACACACACACCTCCTCTCACTCTTTGACTCTGCTGGCTTCTCTTCACTTTCTCTCCCAGCATGGCTCCATTGTACAGGTCATTATATAACAGATATCAGATGGTTCAAACAATATCTCTTCCTCCTCCTCCTCCTCTCTTCGCCCTCTCTTTTCACCCCACTAATTACTGTTTCCATTGGGGCTCTGCTATCTTTAGGACACTCTGCTGACTGAAAATCTGTGTGTGCACAGTTGCACACACATTGAAAAGACAGCCTCTCCACTGCTGATAATTGCACACTTTTTCTTTCTTTACTGCGACCAGTTTTATCCCATGTTCTTGCATAGGCTTATGCGTGTGTTCACACCAATAAAACTGCTGGCCAAAAGGGCACGCGGGGCTGATCGAATGTGTGGCTAATAAGCCTGAAAGCAAAGCCAAAGCTCCAACTGCTTGACATTTGCTGACATTTGTGGTTCCTCCTGCAGAGAAAGGGAGTAATTCAGCTTTACTGGTCATATGGGGAGATCTAGAGAATTAAATGGGGCAAGAAGCAACTTAATAATGCCACACGTGTGCGCGCGTGTGTGTGTGTGTGTGTATGTGTATGTATATGTATAACACACAACTCTCCTATATCATTCCAAGTGCAAATGAACTCAGATGCTGACATTGAGTGCATTTTAGTAGTAGGTTTTCAGTGATGTTGACTGGATTTTCTCTTTCTACTGGCAGTACAACATTACCTCATCAATGACAAGTCTCTAATGGTACACTATTGATCCGTGCCTGAGACTTACAAACAGTAGTATAAGTCTGCCATTTAGAGCCTCTTATAGACCTTAATGTTACCTGATCCCAAACAGGCCTGTAGTCTTCTTTATGCACAAGGAAGGAAGGAAAGACGTTTAGCAGGGTGCAGACAGAAATTAGCCTACATTAAGTCACAGCTAATGGAGCTTTATGAGACCATCAACACACACACACACACACACACACACACACACACACACACACACACACACATTAGCAATTAGAAAGCAAAAGAAAGTACAACTATATAGTATTTTACCTTCTCCATCAAAGCACTTTGTAAACTCTGTTTTTTAAAGGTGCTATATAAATAAAGTTTATTATTATCATTATTATAGTGCTGAGATGAAACAGTCACTGCAGAGGCTTATTGACACTGATGGAGCATCTAGACTGGTGTGTGGAGGAGTCCCATCAGTTTTTGTCCTCCAGCACCAATACAGTCTCAGTATGACCGAGGGATGAAGCGTTAGAAAACAACTTCGTACTCCAGCTGGTGATCTTCATAATATTAACAATAACATATTCTCTTCCACAGATGCATGCCCTGTATCCTTTAAATGCCCAGCTCTCTTCGTGGGGGGCCACATCGCCTAGTGTTTTGACGTGCTCTTAAGATTTATACGGTGACTTTGGAGCGCACGTTTAGTTCAAAACGTCGGCAGCGTCTTATTTCTGCCAATAGAAGCGTGTTGCAAAGTAAGTTGAACCGCGTCCCCCCTCTGCGTCCACGTGCGGTGAGCAGCGAGCTGCCGCCGACACCGAGTTAAACCACATGCGCTCTATACTTCCATGCAAATAACCGAAGTGCTTACGGTAATCAAAGGGCAAGAATCGTGTCCAGGACGCACGACGGAGCAGCACCCGGCGCGCTTCGACTCTCCTCGTCTGTATCTCCACACAAAGTGCCCCCCCCAAAAATAAAAAACCTCTTCGCTGGTCTATTGTCCTCACCTTGTCCCCCCCCCCCACGCCGCCCCGAAGTGCTTTCCTTGCACACATCCAAACACACGCACACACGCGCTGATCCCAACGTGCACTTTTCGACCAGCTGATTCCTCTCCACGCACGCACGCACAGGAACAAACGCCCGTTCTGAAGGAAGCCTCCTCTCTCCGCCCCGCTCTACACACAGCAGCACACTGCAAAAGATATCGGTTTTTTGTTTTTTTTTTACCAGCTGGCGGTCAGTGTAAAAATCCAATATTCAGCAAGACACCTAATCAAAATAATAATTTATCCCAAAAGCGTTTCGCTGACCTTCTGAAGTTGCCACTGTCAGTTTGTTTTTGAATAATGTTCACTTCTTTAAGTCTCAAATTAACAGCGAGGGCTCACATAAGTTCCTATACAGCCACAGTATGGGATTCCAAGATAAAGTGTGATATGAGCACTATCTCACTACTAAGTACCATAAACAGACTGTAAGGTGTAATGGGAATTTTAAAACTATGAGTACAGTATTGAGCACTATTAACAAACACAAATATTTGGCATAAAACTGTAGAGATAAAAAATTAAGATGAAAAAACACTCTTAAACCTGCTACATTTGGAACTGGTAAATTTTGATATATATTATCTATATATGTTTGAAATGTATATATATTGCCCTTAGGCAAGGCCCTTATTGCTACCTGCCTATCTCATATCTAATGCGTGATCATAATATGAGAGTCACACCAGCTCGGACGTCCCCCGGGTCAACAAGGTCCGTGTTGGGTGACAGGTGAAATGGGCTACTGGAACAAGAGCGAGACATTCATGGACACAAGTAGAGAATAAGGAATTGTTGCAATGCTACTATAGCATTCGCCAGGGTCAGGTCAGGGTGGAGATACCATCATCACCCCCCGCTGGGTACCAAGCCCCAATATCAACAAGCCTATACAGAGAGGCTTAAAACAAGAGCAGCTGACCTAAGAATGAATATCATAACCAAGCTGGAACCTCTGGAACCGATTACCAAGACTAAGTGAAGTAACCTCTGAAAGTCTACTAGAAGATGTGAATGCAGCATTACAGACAATCCCTACTGCGACCATCACTGAGACCAACAAGCTGATATATACCACAGCAACAGAGATGTTTGGCAAGATGACCAAGAGAAGCCACAAGGAGCAGTATCACAAGGAGTAGATAGGGCTGCCTACTAAGCACAACAAGCTGCCCATACCCAAGGCCCTGGAGACTGCCAAACAAAGACTCACAGCCCCGGTCACCCGCATGAAGAGGCACACCAGAGATATAGACGTAGCTAGGAGAATAAACAGGATGTTCTCCACCAAACCATCCAAGCCACTCACAGTGGCAGGGTAATAACATGACAGCAGACCCACCAAGGCTGGAGACTGAGCAATACTGGAAAAGCATATGGGAGAAAGAGGCATCACATAACATCAATGTCCATTGGCTAGTGGGAAACTCATGTCTTAGATGACTAGGCACATACAGGGCCCAGGAAGATGTGGAAAGTGAAGGTAACAGTGGCCCCTGTGGGAATCGGGACACTCGGACACTCAGACTGTGACCACCAAACTGGAAGAGTGGCTCCAACAGGTTCCAGGAACAACATCCGAGAACTCTGTCCAGAAGAGTTCAGATACTGCCCAGCACCCTCAGGCTCCCAGGCCTCTGGTAGAGGACCCGAGCTTGAAGGAGGAATAGACATTTTAAATTATTTACTTTGGGTTTGAGCCTGAAAAACCTAAAGACATATACTGTATATTTCTCCCAAGAAGGCTTTGGAGTTTTGTTTTCACTGCAGTGTCACCCGTTTCAATAAATATCTACACAAAGTGTCAGTATCATGAAAGAATGCCGTATATAGTGTGACGCCGTGAGAGGCTGTGATCGTTTGTAGGCGTTTCTGCAGGTGTGGGTGCGAGTAAAAATCACACAGAGTGTAGCCTTGAACTCAAAGTCAATATATTTCAACTGCTAGTACAATAACAGCCTCTCACAATGTCACAATAGCTAAAACATCCAAGATAGAAGCTATGTTGGTTTATAAGCAACTCAAATGATCTATCTCTAACTGGCAGATCTATTTATTTATTTTTTTTACTCCATTAGAGTAGATTTGACGAATATCTGATGAATGATTGAATGCCCACCTTGGAATATGGCTCATGGATTCCACCATAAAGCCCTGTGTGCTGGTAGAAACCAGAGCACACACTTTTAAGAGTTGAGGACCTCTACCACTTCAAAGAACAGCGTCTTCTACGAAAGCCAACAGACTTGAAAGGCGAAGGCCTGGCTTGGTTCGATGACCGGTGAGTCCCACTGCTGTGTTTGTTTGCATTCACATGTTAAGTGTAATAGAGTTACGCAATCAACGACAGAAACATCTTGATGCTTCCCACAGAAATGCGTCAGGCGCACAACACGTGGACATGCACAGTGTTTTGAAAACACAGGAGAAGCGTGGCTGTTACATAAAAATTCCACTGACCCATGTTGGGAAATTGACATCCCAGATGTGGTGGACTCAATCTCAGTCTCAAGGCCTCGGGAGGTCACACACACACACACACACACACACACATACACAACAAACCACTACTCACGCCACCACTGTGGGCTAAATTGTCTCCAGTTGTAAATACAGTATAAAGTATGTTTCATGCATAACAGGCTAAAGACATCAAAGCACTACCCTGTCTGGGTGTGTGTTTTGATGTGTGAGACAATTAAAGTGTCGTAAATTTTTGGGTCGCAAACTGTGTGTTTTGTGACCGTTTTGAAACCTCGGAAAGTTCGGCGGAGTAAACAAATCTGAGTCCAGTCACGTGGAACCGGGTCGACCTGACATTGTGTGTCCCCCGTGTGTGTTTGTCAAGTCTTCCAGGGTACAACGTGTGCGCTCACAGCATGTTTTGGAGGTGATTCACTGTGTGCGTCTGTGCTTGTGGGTGTGTCTGTGTGGACAAAGTGTGTGCGGTTGGGTGGTCTGAGAGCTCTTGTTGACAACCTACTGTTTTTTATTGATGTTCACATACGAGCTGGAATGCTGCTACTTCTCCAATCATAATACCATACAGAAGGTTTGGTGCAGAGCGGTGAAAGAGGTGGCGTGTAGAGCAAAGACCTGCATGAAGGTGGTGGAGATGATTAGTTCTTTTAATTTGGCCACACTAGCGGCGTGTCTCTAGGCATGGCAATGTGGTCTGTCAGTCCACTAATTTGGTCCAGACTGAAATATCTCAACAGCTATTGGATGGATAAACATGCCATTTGGGACATACATTTGTGGTCTTTAAACAGTAAATCCTAGGTCAGTAAACAGTAGATCCCCTGACTTTTCCTCCAGCACCACCATGAGGTTAACATTTTTGGCTTTGAGTGAAATCTCTCTCTAGGACGGATGATATTTTGTGAATTCAGGGTGAATTGCAAATTCTTTGGTGATCCTCTGGCTATACATCCATTTTTTTTATTGTTACGTCTGGGCAATGTGATGCCTTTATTAGGTAGTGATAGTAGAGTGATGACAAGAAATGAGGACAGAGAAAGATGTGGAATGGCATGAAACAAAGGTCCACGTCTGGGTGTGAACCTGGACGTTTGCGTTCCACGGTTAGCACATTAACCACTATGCCACCACCAGAACTTTGTAATTTGTCCAATACTTTGGTATATTCCCATGAGCCTCATCTGTACCTGGTGTTTAGTTATTGATCGCAAACGTTAGCATGCTAACACGCGAAACTAGGATGGTTAAGGTGGGAAACTACCTCCTAAACGTTACGTCAACATTGTCATTGTGAGTATGCTGACGTTAGCGTTTAGCTCAAAGCATGGCTGGAGACTCTAAGGTGTGATCAGACGGAAAGCCAAGCAAACTTTTGCCTGGCGACATTCACATGAGCTGGACCGTTATTCGCGCCAAACAGCAAATGTCGTGACTGTACAAACGTTACAAGCAAGCTCAATCCCTTTGTCTCCGTACGTTATGAAGTAGATACATAAAGGCCTGGGATAAGCACAAATTTCATCAAGTTAAAACCTTTTCAGCTGCTATGGATGCCTCTTTGCCCCAGTTCAAGACACCCCAGGCACATTTGTATGTATTTGCATCCATCAATTGACTTTACATGAAATTGCGCCGCATCTAACACTTGCCTCATGTTTTGTGTGAACACACCTTGTTGAGGCATTAATTGTGTGTCATCTACTATCACAGAGGCCGTTCGTATTTTAGCCGTGCAGTGGCTAGTAGATAAATGTCATACCATCACCATATGTTATACAATTTCAAGTCATTTATGTTGTATGCCATAACACCCCTGCAATATTTTTCAACTGTGTATACTATTTTTATCTGTTACTGACATTCACGGGTTCTTTTCTAAATGTATGTTGAAAAGAAAAGAGATGCTGTATTCCATACATTCTGATCAGATTTGGATCAGTTCATTGCTTTCCACGCATATCTGGACTTTTTGTTTAAAACGGTTGCAGCGGTTGCTATTACATTTTGAAGCATCGTTAATCCTTTAATACCTTGGCGATCATTAAATCTTAATTAGTAACAAAATATTTTTTTTATGTTTTTTGCCTCCACATGGGATTGGGCTATAATTAGGCATCTACATTACAAATTTAAATCTTATTAAGAGCTTGGAACAGTGTTGGAATTCAGAGATTTTGGTTATTTTGGTTGTGATATACGCTCAAGTACAGAGACATTTAATTACTTTCTTTACAGTAACCCTACATTGAATTTGGGCACTGTGAAAAAAGTCTGTAACAAGTGACTTAGGGTTATCCTTTTTATCTCAAATGAAAGATTTAACATTGTTAATGCTTCTGCTACCTGAGTAAGGAATTATATTTGCATTCAAAATAGTTCCTTACTCAGGTAGCAGAAGCATTAACAATGTTAAATCTTTCATAATCGTTTGTTTGAGGAATTTTAGAGTAAGAAGTGTTGGTATCAGGAAACTTTAGTAATTATTCAACAGTTTTGTTGATTAACTAAATGAGCTAAACACTGAGAAATTTGGCTGATTATTTAGACTTGTTTTGAAAGACTTAATTACGCTTTTCAACCTAGATTATGTGACTCAACAGCCCACCAATGTCGCTTAGAGTGAGACAGGAGATCAAAGTCGAAGCTGTAGATTAATCCACATAACAGGAGCTTTTCCGCTAATAGCAGCCACCGAGCCTCTACAGTCACGCCAACACATGGACCTCAAACGTGACCTCTGGAAAAGTACATTTACCCACAGCTACACAATACTGTATGTCAACGCAATGGCGCCTCGTCTGTTACACCTGACACCTGACAGAGCGGTAAATATAAAAAGTGTATGGTAAAAAGTATTAAACACTAAAAACTCAACACCACTTTCAGAGAGAGGATTCATGTTCCTCATCCTTCTACAACATGTGCCAGTTTTGACAATGTTTACTATGATTACAATGATGTAATCAAATGGTAAATATATATAGCAGATATAATTCTCAGTGGAATCATCTAAGAGCATTATATCAAGTTTCCCATTAAAATATTCAACCATTTTCAACATTGTATTCATCATGTAGCATCCCGTATTATGTTCTTGGTTCATTTCCTGTTTATTTTGGTAGGTTATCCTCTTGTGTGTGTGTGTATGTTCTAGTTTTACTTCCTGTCTTTGTTCTTTTCCCACCTGTTTTGATTCGTTTCCCCTGTGTTCTAGTGTTCATCTGCCCGATTCCCTCGTTAATGCCTTTTCTATATGTACCGGCTCATTTCCTTAGTTGATTCATTCTGGTTGTACCCCTGATTTTGTCACTGTTGTACTGCTTGCCCTGTGTTTACTTTCCGTGTTCCTGTTTTGCCCCTGTGCCTGTTCCTCGTGCTTTTGTCTCCAGACTTAAGTGTTGTCTGTCTTCCTGCATTACCCTCATGTAAGCTCTTTTGTCTACAAATAAAACAGCTCCAGTCTGCCTGCGCTGTCTGCATTGGGGTCCTTTCAGTGCTGCCTGAACCACCCATCGTGACACATCATGCCCCCATAATTGGTGAAAATGTGTCTGTGCAAATTATACAAAGTCTGGGGGCTGTGGGTGAGGCCCGGCAGCAACATCTTAAGAAAACCCACAAGTTCTCCAAAGTTAATCAATGTTTTCCACAAGATGTTATGCTCTCAGTAGACAATGTCTTGGTGGCAAAACGTTTTAGGTTTTGTGGATATTTTGGCATTAAGAGAGGTATGCATGGGAGTGTGTTGTGCGTGATTGACAGGTCCAGCTGCACCCAGGTTACATCACAAATGGGAACATTTTGACTTTCTTACTGGATCAAGCATGTGGCAGAGGTGGGACAAAATCATTGTTTTGCAAATCACAAATAAGTCTCAAGTCTTGGGTGTGATGTCCTGATTCAGGTTCCAAGTCAAAACAAACACGTTTCAAGTCAGGTCCATGGATGATAATTCTCTGTGGATTTATCACCATGGGTGACCTGTTTAACACTACACATAATCATCTGATAAATTGATCGTATAAAATGTTGATCATAGCAGCGCTAAAAGCTAAATGATCATGTTCATGACTCTCTTTCAAAGACTCTAGCTCTCTCTCACTATCCCTGTTTCTGTTTCTCTGTATGTCTGCCTCTGTCTGTATCTCTCGCTCTTTCTATTCTCTCCCTCTCTCCGTGTCCGTTTGTGTTTCTCTGTCTCTCACTCTCCATGTCTTCCTATCTGTGTCTCTCTCATTGCATGTCTATCTGTTTGTGTTTTCTGTCTCTGTGTCTGTCTGTCTGTGTCTATCGATGGGTGTATATCTGTCCGCGTTTGTCTCTCTGTGTCAGTCTATCTGTATGTGTCTGTCTTTCCCTGTGTCTGTCTGTCTGTGTCTGACTCTCTGTGTGTGGACACTGG
>JAVQJF010129330.1:0-17753 GCA_036023855.1 Gadopsis marmoratus
TTTTGTATTGGCCGGTCAGCTGGACCATAGCTGGAGCCATTCATGCTTGTTGGCCAAGAGTGATAAAAGAAAGAACATAAAGAGGAGACCCCCCCCCCCCCCCCCCACCCCCCTTCTCCCTTTTCTTTGTTCTGTCCTGTCCCTCTCTTTTTCTCTGCATTTCCCTCTTTCTGTCCTGTTTGACCCACATAGCTAGTTTACACAGCAGTCTGACTGCGGCCCTATCTTGTCGCTTTCCTCCCCCTGTTGAAGCCAGTGGCCCCGTTTACACCCGGCATTAACATTCGTCTTGGGTGATCCAATCACAAGTGGACAGCTGCAAGTCAGTGCACACCTGTCATTGTCTCCACATGCGTCTGGATCGGATCTCATTTTCTTTCTTGTGCTTTATATGCAAATAAACGCGCATCATTTCTGTTTGCAAAGACCAAATGCGTTGTTTTTAACCGGCGGGAGGCAGCAAGGCACTTCCCGTCTTCCAGAAATTAAAAGTATAAATAAATAAATAAATAAAAGTATTTTAAATGTTGTTGGTTCTTCCCATTGTTTCGAACTTTAATATGCCGATAGTTGGCTTGAGATTGAGTACTTACTTTTGCGTATGCAGAGGACGTCAGTTGAGTAGGCGGCCCAGGTGTGTACATTCACGTACACACTGCTAAAAGAATGGCCATATGTGGCCCAGACCAATATGGTGAGCGATCAGATCTCATTGCATGTTGGGTGCATTCACACCTGTACTTAGAGCTATCCACTTGTGCCCAGTGTAAACGGGGCCTTCAGCACTTTGCCTCAGCACTGGATTAATGCTGAAGGCTGAACAAGGCACTGCCCCTCCCTCAGCAACACGTACACAAACACAACCCGTCTTTCTTGAGTAGCTCCTCACACTCATCTCTTGTTCTGTCCCCCCCGTGTTTCTTTTTCTTGTCTCTTCTGCCAAATCTTTTCACTGAGGCGGGGAGAAAAGGGAGAGTGAAAGAGTGTGAGTGATCCAGATACTCCAAGCGCTGCATGCTCAGACAGGCAGGCCAATATTCCCATAGCAGATTCCTGGCATGCCATAGTAACCTCCTGGATCCTCTTTCAAACCTTCAGACCCCTTGTAGAAGCACTTTTATGTCTACATGTGTAACGGTTGAGTTATTTCACTTTACAACTTTTGGTTAGTATGTTATCGCATGTCTTTCTTTGCGTGTTCACGATGTGCGTCCGTCAAAAACCGGAACGCAGTTGTTGTCTGGAGATTTGTTTTTCTCTGACACAAACACCCATGCGTTTCCTAGATCTGTGGCTTCAGCACTGTCCTCGGTGTGTAGGGTCACCAGCAGCGATTGACTTGCACATGACATGCTTGTGTTTGCAGAGCAGCCGCTGCTATGTCCCGAAGGTGATAGAGCCATTCATAATCTCAGTGTTTGCAGCCAGTCTGGTGGTGGGTATTTGGGCATGTCAACATCCCACAAGAATAAAAGCCTGTCTGGGATCTATTTTAGATTTCACTGTATTATAATTACAGTCTATATTAATATCGGTTCTGACACACGGGGGAAAGCTCTGGGCTTGGACGGACACTGTATTCTGTGTCCTGGTGACGATTCAGACACTCGAGACAGGTCACTGGCTAAGGACAAATCATGTATTTGTGTTTTCTAATAATTGACTTTTACTTCGGCTTCTTTTTTCCCCTGTCATTCCTTGATGCAGCAGAATAGAGGATGTCCGCAGATGCATTTGGAGCTGGGGGCAGCGATGCCCAGCAAACCCTGCAGTCCTTCTGGCCTCGTGTCATGGAGGAGATCAGGAACCTGACTGTGGTACGCTATGCCCACTGAAACAGACACACATGGTTTTAAATATACATGAAAATACTAAAGCACAACGTTCTTGTGCTTTATTCTGTGCATCTAACTGACCACACATCTGTTCTTCTCAGAAGGATTTTCGCGTGCAGGAGTTACCTCTGGCTCGAATCAAGAAAATCATGAAGCTGGATGAGGATGTCAAGGTAGGAGGATAAGAGCATCATTAAGTGAAATTACAAAACTGATCGTGTAGCAAGTAGCTGTGTGTGAAGCAAATTCCACGCTGCAACAGCAATTGGGTCGAATAAACTAACAATCTTATTTTAACTGATAGCAATCACTTGAAGTAGCTACACCTTGATACTAATACCAACCTCTCAGATAGGCAAAGCATATAACATAGTTTTACCTACCCATCTCCCAACATTTGTGATTTGTGTTGAATTCGACAGTTAAGGCACAAGGAGGAGTGATTTTATTTTTCCCCAATCACACCAGATTATCATCCAGGGCTGCACATAGTCTCTAAAGAGAGAGCCTTGGAATGTGTGTCGTGTGTGTGTGGCATGAATGTGTGTCGTGTCAAGAGCGCTATCCTCTTAGTTAAGCAGCAGCTTAAAGAGGTAAAGAGATCAGGGCATCACTAACATATCTGAAGACAGGACCTTTCTGTCAGCCCTGACACAACAGCTTTCACTGCACGTGGACATGTGAGTGGCATGGTATTATTACAGTCCATGTGCATTTAAGCTTCACATTTATGTCCATATACTTAAGTAATTATCACGTGGCTCAATGTCACTCGAAATGAAGAAGTGGAGCCTGAAGCTAAGCA
Organism: Gadopsis marmoratus; assembly: GCA_036023855.1. Classification (NCBI taxonomy): domain Eukaryota; kingdom Metazoa; phylum Chordata; class Actinopteri; order Centrarchiformes; family Percichthyidae; genus Gadopsis; species Gadopsis marmoratus. Next base: position 2,641 of record JAVQJF010129330.1, read on the forward strand.
GTTTGCCACTAGAGACCTGCAGCTCAGGGATTTTACAATTGAGGAGGCGTTGTTAGGGACAAACAAAGGTTTGAAGGTAACTAATGAAAATAATAGAAGTGTGTTGTTGAATAATAATGTTCTCCTGCTAAGCAATATAGTTCTGTTTGAGTAGTGTTTTGGTCATTAGCATATAAATGAATTATTATGTGGTCCTTTTAAACAAATGAGTGTATTTATTGCTAATTTGGCAGCAGCTGTGAGTGTGAAGCAGCTATTTGTTACTCAGGTCCTGAGTGATTCATGTTGTAGCTGATATGTGATTGATGCTTGATCATGTGTGGGTGTATTTAACCAGGTGTAACTCCCATCTCCTCCGTACAGATGATCAGTGCAGAGGCTCCGGTCCTGTTTGCCAAGGCAGCTCAGATCTTCATCACAGAGCTCACCCTCAGAGCGTGGATCCACACAGAGGACAACAAGAGACGCACGCTACAGGTCAGTCACACTCCTGGAGATGTGTGAACTCTGTTCTTCTCATCCTTTATTCACTCCTTCGTATCCTCTTTGTATGACACATGTTTTACCTTCATCAGATCACACTTCAGTTGAGGGAAACCAATTGACCTGCAATTGTTGACCTCTCTCTCCACTGTCTTCTTACTCTCTTTCTGCCCAATTTGATAAGTCTATTTCTTCCTTCTGTACATTTCCTTCATCTTTTTATTTAACACCTCTCCCACACCCTTGCATCATTAGGCTGTCTTTTTGGTCTGTTGCTTTCTATTCACTGAGTGTCTGTGTGCACATACAAGGAGAGGCCCCCATACCAGCATCCCCTTGAGGACTATCGCTCTGTTTAGTTCTTTCTCCCTCCGTTGACTTTGAACGCAAAGCCAGGCGGGTGCAGCTGACCCACTTTTCCCTCCGGTGCCATTTTGCTTCCTCTGCTGTCCCAAAGTTGAATAAGATGGACCCACTTATCACTGGAATGATGTGATGCAGAGCACATGAGAGCGATGATGGGAACATTTGGGAAAATCAGGCTAGAGCTTGTCTCACCTGGACGTCAAGAGGGGAAAAACTCTGGAGCAGAACATGAAAGCCCTTAAGTCCACTTTATCCATTCACATACCTCCGAGAGATTAGCAGCCCATGGATATGTGTGTGTGCCAATGCAGGTAGAAAAAGAGACTGGGGAAAATAAAGTGGAATCGCTCTCATCGCAGTTAGTCTTGGAGGAGTCTTAAATTGAAGACCACTTTGGAAGTATGTTCGCTTTGCTGTTGTCTTGGCTTATCTTTGTCTTCTTTTTTAGTTAGACCTCTACACCACATATTTTAAATAAAATCTTCATTTATTGTGCAGGTTTACATGTTTATTAAATTTTATAGCACAGATGATGCATTTGGTACATGTGACAAAGTGTGATTTTCTTGTGCCTTTGTCTGGGAAAACAGTACCCTTCATTTCCACATGTTCACACATAACACACACACACACACACACACACACACACACACACACACGAGTTCTATTGTGAAGAGGGCACGCCAGTTGGGGTCACCATAGCAACGCTCATCAATAGAACAAGTGTAGATGTGACCTGGTGTTACTAGATATTAATCAAGCTACTATAAATAGCCTCTAGTGCAGGGAGGGCCACAATGGGGGGTCCTGACAGCCAATATCCTGTGGAAAATTCCACAGAGACAGCACACTGCTGTGGATATAGGAAGGGGTGTAGCAGCAGAGGCTGTGCTCATGAGGGCAGGAAAGCATCAATTCTGTTCATTTCCACCCATCACGCACAGAGCCACACTTACACACAGGTTTATGATTGTGATGCTTGGGTGACTGTTTTTTATTAATCAATTTGACTTTAGTGACTGTTGATTAAAAACAAGTTGTTCAAGTTGATCTTTCATGTAACGCATTTAGCAACAGTTTTTGTTCATTATGTATTGTATCTGACTTTTTATTCTAATCCAATTGTCGATTAATTTTTTTGCCAATAAAATGTCAGAAAATTGTGAAAAATGAAAATAATTAAATGAAAAGTCAGTTTCACAGAGCCTTAGGTGACACACCGAAGTCGCATGTTTTGTCCAACCAACAGTTCATATATATTTACTGTCATAGAAGACTAAGAAATATTCACACTGGAGACACTGCAACAAGCAAATGTTTGACATTTTTTGCTATAAAACTGACTCAAATGATGAATTGAGTATTAAAATAGTTGCATATTAATTTTGTGTCTACCAATCCATTCAGCTCTAATCTTATCCTCTCTTCCTTTGAGCTCAGTTTTCAAAGCAAATACCTGTTACAGTACTACTGGGAACTTTATTTCAATTTCACAGTCGCCTCTTGTGTGGCTATTTTGGGAGAGTTGACCTTAGGCCTTGAGTCATATTTATATTTAGGTCGCTGTATATATTGAATTAGCATAATTAAAGTCTGATGTCATCATTTGACCTCCTGTGTCTGTTATGTTTACAGAGGAATGACATTGCCATGGCAATAACAAAGTTTGACCAGTTCGACTTCCTGATTGACATCGTGCCCCGGGACGATCTGAAGCCACCTAAACGACAGGTAGGAAAAACACACTGCCAGGATCATCTTATTACTGGCACAGTGATAGGCAAACAGCAGATGCATCCAAAGATTTTTGGAAAATAATTTGCTTACGCACGTCAGTACAGGAAACGGGCTGATCACTTGAGTCTTCATCTCAGGTGCTTTTCCATTGTTGGCAACCTGGAGGTGCTGTAAACATCCTTGACTGGAAGCTGGGGTTTGGACAACGAGGGCTTTCAGTCGGATGTTTGCAGCATCTTATTGCCTCTCACAGCCAACTGCAACCCCAGCGATGACGGTAGATTGTAACATTAGTAACAGAAAGCATAAGAAATATTGCATTGCAAATATTGCATAAAGCATTTGAATATGTCCTCTACCAAGTTATTTTTCTTACAGAAAACGGCACACCCTGTTGAAGTTTAGCTCAAGCAGGAGATTAATGTACTGTATACAAATGTAGGATACCAGATGGAGGAGTGAGATATTTAAATTCAATTCAGTTTTGAATTCAGCACCATATCATAACAATGTTATCTTTTTATATAGAGCAGGTGAGAGTCAGAACAGGAGGAAAGAGAACAAACAGCAGCGTAGTATAGTTCCACATATTTAATATTAATAAAATTAAATAATATACTACTAATACTAATATAGCATATAATGAGAATAATACTAATAATAAGAGCAATAACAACAGCAGAAACATGGGGGCAGCAGGTGGCTGCAAACACAGATCCAGACTCTGCAGCTCCCGAGGCAGAAATACCTGCAGAAAACTACAGAAGGAAAGAGAGAGAGAGGAGAGAAAGCACACAACTACGGGAAAGGGAAGCAGTCGAGTTAGAAACAAGAATTAATGGGGTATGAGTGCGTACAGATGGAGATGGAGAGGAAGAGACAGGAGCTCAGTGCATCATGGGAAGTCTCCCGGGCAGTCGAGGCCTATAGCAGCATAACTAAGGGGTCGTTGTCAAGTAGACTGTCTCCAGGCATGTAAACATCCTACACTCTCAGCTGTGTTGTCATGGAGCTGGGAGAGGGGTGTTTACGCTTCTGGTGATGGAGAAACCTCAACAAGATGAAGCCCACCTCATTAGTCAGTTACGATGCAGAATGATACAGGTCAGTGTTTACTGATAATTTGATTTGCGATTATTGCTAGACCTGCGATCAAGTTTGGGTATCTAACCTGCTGACCTGTGCTGAGTAAACTGAATCCCAACAAACTCTGATGCTTCACTTTTGTGGCTGACCCAGGAAGAGGACATTCAGAGAGCGAGCATTTACATACGCAAATCAGTAACTGTCACATTAGTTTTAGTATACATATATTACAGTAGTGTCACACATGATTGATACTGTCTTTTTGTGTTGATCAGAGTTAAAACCTAGCAAGCCTCCAAGTCTGCACTCTATGGTATTGACCAGTATGGTGCTTGTAATGGATCTTATGTCCAGATTACATTACTCTTCCCCAGCCACATCCCATCAGTTATTTATCAGACCTGACCTCCTCTACCGTTACACCTGCTAAAATAATTCATGGAGATGTAATGGACTGATAGGCCTTCTTCGACGTGCGTACGTGTGTGTGTCATTTTCAGGAGGAGATGCGTCAGTCAGTAGCTCCAGCAGAGCCGGTGCAGTACTACTTCACCCTGGCCCAGCAGCCCGGAGCTGTACAGGTGCAGGGCACACAACAGGCCCAGCAGGCCGGCGCACAAACAGCCACGACCATCCAGCCTGGACAGATCATCATTGCACAGTCACAGCAAGGACAGGTACTACTTTCCACAGGGTTTGCCACAAAGCACCTCATAGAGTGCAAATGTGTGTCATTTACACCAAGATTTAAAGAAGCAACAATAAAAATAAACCACAGCTGGATATGAGACTTTTAGGCAATAACAAGGGCGATATGGAGAAGTGAATAACCGACTACAGCTGAGAGGCTTAACTGCCTCCACAGAATACCAGTTAATGAAGTCTGCACTGAACGTCATGAAAAATATATTGTGCTTGTGTGTGTCTGTGTAACACATGAAGGATTACCTCTGCCAAGTAGTTTAAGGAGCCCATTCTAAACTCCACCCAGTCCTGCGAATCATACTACAAACGGCTTGTCACTCGGGTCATCACACCTGGTTTTACTGATATTAGCTCACTTTCAGTAACTGACCACTCTCCCACCAGCAGGAATAACTGAACCTCAGGACACACCTAGCGCAAATAACATCCTCATATTTTTCACACACACACAAAACACACGGTCACAGAGACGCACACACACAGACTGGGGAGAGTATGTTCCCCCTCTGGTTCACAGTGTTTTCAAGATAACAAACGTTTAGGGACTCCTCTCAATTGTCTCACTTTCTAATGATCTCATTCCTACTACTTTTGCTGCTAAGCGCTCTCTCTCTCTGGCTTGGTCTCTGCATGTCATGTAGCCGTGCTGCTGGACTGCTGTGGTGCTTCATGCTGCTTCAGCAGACTGCCTTTAGCTGAGCTGTCAGACTCATTTATACTTGGCCTGATTCACTAGCACTGCTACTGCTGCAGTCGCCGCTGAGCGCAGGGAGGTCGCAGTTTGACACTCACCCTACACCTTAGACTCAATTGTAGGCTATTTAAAAGGTAGCACTTTAAAAGGTGGGCCTTGACGGGATGCAAGGAAGTGTAATTTTTTCCCCTCAAGTTTGTGTTGAATATGGAGGGTATCTGTTTTGTTGTCTACCAGCTTAATTGCACTTTTCCCTCTAGTCGGTATTTAAGTCACATCATAAATGTTTGCTGGTGTAAAACAGCAGGTTAGCTTGCTACTACCCATCAGGCACATGCCGTGTTTGGATGCAGAAGGAAAAGAAGACAAAGAAATGGTGTAGACATTTAGCATGGGAAAACATGACGAGCAGAGATCTCAATTCATACGCTTTTATTTATGGGCCTGTGTGTCCATGTGCAGAGCTTTCAATGTGACTAGTTGTCACTGTTGTACCAATTCTGTCATTTTTGTCTCAGGTCACCGGTTCTCTCATAAGTACTTATGACACCACAGCGGACAATACTTGAGCTGCCGTAAATGCCACTGTGATGTACACGCAGTTTCAAAATCTGTCCAAACGCCACCATGATTTGCCTCAGGTTCTTTATCATTCATGAACATGTCATTAAATGTCATTTGCTGCTTATATGTCACCTTTTGCTTCTCTTAACATTTAAGCTTTCTATGCATACACTCCACACGCTTACATTCATGTTTAAGTTGATGCAAACGCTGCTCTCTCACCGTGTCTTTCTCTCATTTTCTCATTCTAATCTGTCGGGCCATCAGATGCTGCAAGGTGCCACCATGCAGCAGTTACAGCAAGTGCAGGTGCAATCACAGGGCACACCCATCACGGTAAACACACATGCACAGTCCATTTAAATGTTCACGAACCACACATACACACACACACAGAGGTTGCCTCAGCCCTGTAGGTGACTTCTGCCTACAAGCCCAGGTCTTTTCAGGTGACATGAGATCAGGTGGCCGTTCCTGGATTGTGTGACAGACAGATGAGAAAGAGAGGACTCGAAACCTGTATTGTCACCTTACATCTCCAAGTCTTTTGTACCTGCCTGATGATCTTTTAACAGATGTTTAATATTGAAGCATACATAAGCATCACGGTGCTGGTTAAAAGCTTATTCCAGAGGAAAGTTAGTGATTTTCTGGATCTTTGCATTGTGTCAATCATAAACTACATTCCTGTACCAGTTGCTTTTCACCAACTAATGTGTTACCTCTGTCTTTCTCTCTTTCTTTTTCTCTCTTCTTTTCGCTCCATTAGAGTGCACCTGTGGCCATGCAGGTGAGTGAGGGCCAGCAGGTACAGATTGTCCAAGCAGCAGCCCAGGGTCAAGCTCAGGCTGCTCAAGCCCAAGGCCAGACCATGCAGGTCATGCAGCAGATCATCACCAACACAGGGGAGATCCAGCAAATCCCGGTAAGGAATGGCATCAAGCTGAAGAAAGAAGCGATGGGATTTAGGGGAGGGACTGGTGATGAAGCAAAGACGCTCAAACAGTGGAATAAAAGGACAGGACGGAACAGCTGGAGTAGTCTGTGTTGCTGCATGTGTGTAGATGGGAATTATAAATCAAAAAGCAAGCTTTACCAAGTTAACAATTCACCAGAAGAAAGTGAATCATTCTCGTTGCTGTTGTCTAGAGTAGGAAAATGGCTGTGACCTCTGCGTTCCAACGACCTTTGCTCTAAACCAAGCTTTGTCTCCCCCTTGTGTTGGTTGAACGTAGGTGCAGCTAAACACAGGTCAACTACAATACATCCGTCTAGCCCAGCCTGTCTCTGGTGCACAAGTGGTCCAAGGACAGATTCAGACTCTCACCAATGCCCAGCAGGTAATCACGACAGCAATAGCATTCCTTAAACAAATGATCTGGTGTCCACGTATATACATTGTTTCGTTGTTTTATGTTATTTTTGTTTTCAGATCACACAGACAGAGGTACAGCAAGGACAGCAGCAGTTCAACCAGTTTACTGACGGACAGGTGATGATTGCAATAAACATATCCAATGTGTCAAAGCTGTAGCAGTGGCGGTAACATTTTAAGCTAAATATTGAATTTTGTATTTTTAATTTGTTGCCGGATGGCACCTGACTCACTGTCCTTATTTCTGACTTGTTAGCATTTCTCATTTTAATAAGTGCACACAGATAACTGTGAATCAGCTGACATGTGCCCCTAGAAGAAATTTTTATTAATTTAATATTAATCTAACTAAGAAAGCCTTATTGAGATGTATTGGTGTGTGGGCCAGCAAAGGCAGCAATAACATTGAGTTACATACAGATATCATCTGACAGAAAATACATAATATGTCACAAATCAGAATTAGACAAAAGTGCATTTTTAAAATCATGAAAAAAATTTCAAATACAAGCAGATAAAATATTTTATTGTAGAATCAACCTAAATAGCAAGTTGTAACAACCCAAGAGCGTTCTAAAACCATGTAATTAACTGTCGAGGCATTAAAATCCAACTACACACAGACCATCATCCTCTGTCTGCCTGTCTCTCTGTTTTACAGCAGTTGTATCAGATTCAGCAGGTGACGATGCCAGCAGGACAGGAGCTGACCCAACCCATGTTCATCCAGTCCACCAACCAGACAGCTGAGGCACAGGTCACGCAGGTCAGCACCGACTGAGCCCAGCCAGGAACCTTTTCTCCACACACACAACATGCATACCAGCCCATGTGATGCCGACAGATGACTCCAACTTTGACTAAGGACACTCGATAACCTTGATTTTAAGCACCGCTCTTTCAGACAAGGGACCTGAAATCTTGTAACAATTTTTTTGGGGTAATAAATATAGTACACTGGATACAAAAAACCAAAGGGACACAGAATAACATGTAAAGTTGCGTCCATACTTAGACACTTTTTGTTCTTCTGTCATTCACATCTGTAGAGAAAATATGCATCCACTGCCACAGTCCCTCTCCACAGACCAACTCTCATGTCCAATTTCAAAGATTTGGAAAACATAAAGTGTGTGGTTTATTTCTGGCGCCTTCCTTTCTGCTCTCCATTTGGAAATTAATTGGGAAAGTATTCGTCTCTTTCTACGTGATCTGCTCCTGGCATATCTGTGGTCGAAGGTAGCTGTGGAATTCTTTACCTCCTGCTTTCCTTCTGGGAATACATGAATCATACCGGCTTTATTGTTTTTCATGTAGTTGATGGATGAAGTGAAGCCATATACCTCAGATATCACTTTATACAGAAAGTCAATCGAAGGGATCTCGAGAAGAGGCTATAAGGTTCAATGATTTCATGTAGTCCTCTTTTGTGATGTTTTCCACATTGATGAAGCATGACTTTATGTTGTAAGGGCTTCAGACTGTGTAGGTTAACTGTGTGTGTGGTTCTATCTCAAGCACCCACACCACAGCTGTCTTTACTCTTCCATTTTGTTTCTTATTTTACTCTTTCTTCACCCCTCTGTCTTTAGAGCAGAGAATATCTTCTCTGCTTCTATGCAGTTTCACACAACCCTTCTCTGCCTGGGTGGTTTTGGAGTCTTGTGCCCTGGATTAAGTCTCATTTATAAACTCATGACTCCATCTGGAGTAAAAAAACAAACACCCTTTTTAAAGAACTCTCCTTTTTTTCCTCAATACAAGTGTTTTTGTTTTAGTTTTGAGATGTTTGGCCTCATATCTTTCCCATTTTTTTGTACAGTAAATGATTATTATTGATGTTATTATTGTTTTTGCATGTAGTTCAAACTGCCAGCATGACATGCAATAGATAGGTACAATTTTATTTTTGATGTTCCTTTTTGTAAACAAACTTTGTGAGAAAAAATAAAAAACATAACTTGTCTAAGAGTCATATTTTATGTGTCATCAAGTACTAATCTTTGTTTTAATTATTTTATTTTAGGTGAATTAAGCACCTCATAGTGTGTGTGGACTGTAGACAGGGAGACAGGAGAGAAATGCAACAGCACACCAAGTCACAGGTAGACTCATCACCCCACCAAAGCCCAATATATCTTTGTTTGCCTTTGCTGCTTTTGTGTAATTGGTATGAATTCGAAGTGATATCAGACAAAATGTATTTTAAATGTTCATGACTCCTTTTAATTGTGGACATAAGAAAATATTTGTGATTTTAACCATGCTAGTGTTGGTGTGAATCTTGTGTTGATTTTTCCCAAATGGCCATAGGAGGGCAGCACTGATCTAATAAACTGTAAATGCCACTGATATGCTGTGTTAGGACACCCAGTTTATTGCCAAACACAGGTTTACAATTTTTCACCAGGCACATTGTTTAAGGAGCATAGACAATTATCCGTGTTGCACCCGAACCAGACAATATGAGCACCACTAATCTTATTTCTGCTGCCCTCCTCGAGTGCTAGGAAAGCTTTGTGTTCTACAAAGGGCAAGTGGTTAACAATAGAGTCACGAGTTATTTGACTGGAGACTGCTCAGCTCCTGCGAGCTCAGGCTACATTCCTTATCCGACCTAAATCTTGAAAGGAAGAGAAGTAATTATGGTGGAACAGAAATTTCGGTAGATGCAGGGTGCTCATAATGTCCCACATATACACCAAGTAGAAACTCTTGCATTCAACATTGTGTCAGTGTTGAAAGTCAAAGCTCAAAGTTGCAAGTATCTTCACTTTCAAGTGCCTTAAGATGTAGCCGGGTAAAAAATGTGTTTCCCCACACATCCACCCAAAGTGACGGCTAATTACACAATTGTCTGGTTAAGTTATGGTAGTCAGAGACACAAGTAAACATTAGTCAAACCAGACGGACCTTTTTTAATTGACTTAATCACCAAAGAATAACTGCATTAATGATTGCAGACTCATGCTTCGCTCTTTCTAATAAGAGCAGCGAAGATTGTGAGAATGTTTTGAGCTTAAGTCAAGCATGAAAAGGATTGTCTGGTGGTATTTTTCTTGGCCAGCTCATCTGGTCAGATCAAGGCAACCTTGGCTGGATGAATTGGGGCTGACTGTCTTGGCTGCAGTCTGGACCTTGTGATTGGGCCACCACACCAGTTGGTCTCACCAGGTTAGGGACAAACCTATAACCGGAGTGGACATTCACTAAGATGGGGTTTGTGTTTGATCCTCTTTTCTCTGTTGCTGAGGTGTCGGGAGAGTGTCTTTTAATCACCATCAAGCCATAATGCAAGCTTTTCCCAGGACAGACAGTTCCATATAGTTAAATTCTCTTATCGCTCATCTCCCTTCACAAGGAGCTCAGACTGCAGAGCAGCACCTCTGGAGGTGAAATAGGTTCACAACCTGCATCCATTTTCCAGTGCATTAAAAATTGAAAGTATTAAATCCATTTTTAAAAAACAACAATGTTTTAAATTGTATTCCCCAGTTCGTTTATAAGGTATTCAATTATGTGATTCTAGTAAAAAAAAACAATGTATGTCCATGTATTTGTTGCTGTCAGTTTTTATGCTAGAAATCACAAAACTTCAGTTTAAATTCAGTTTAAAAACTATCTTTAATCTGTGTGTAATGATTAACATACACTCTGTTCCCCAAAACACAATATCTGTGAATAAGGAAGTTACATTTGCTGAAGCCCTGTCAAATAGCTGCTGACATGGAGCCTTGAAGGTCCAACAGTTCAGTGGTGTCCTTCGTAATACACCACTGGCCAAAGCATTCGGGTTAAGTCAGGACAATTGAGAAACATTGTGTTCATGAGGCAAAAAACATCTAAAATTTCCTAGAGGAAAGCTTTAACTGTAGCAGTTGAGTTCTTTCTGCTCTGAGCTCTTTCATACTTCTTCTATCGGCTTCAGATACAGACAGAGTTTTTACTTTTATTACTAATGTAGTCTCACTCCATAGACCTTGAGCCTTTGGGTGATCTGATGCTTTTAAATCAGGCAGGTTATAACACTTTTCAGTATTGCTACTTGTGTGTGTTTTTCCTCAATCTTTTTATAGCTCAGAGTTGCATGTGTTAGGGGCGTTTTTGCCTAATGGAAGTGAGGTAGTGTCTACCTTGCACCCAAAAAAAAAAGGTTTGTTAGTAACACGCTGCATACTCCTAGTAGGAGTGCTCAGTCACTGCTGTAAAAGCACTAAGAGGGGTAGTAAGTTACAAAGGGTCTTTTGACTGGTCATGAATGGGCCACTGGGTGAGGTCTCTGCCCAAATTACTGTCATTTCCCGACTCAGTCACTGGACTTAGTGGCTGATACTTACATATTCATGTTGCAGATTGTGAGATCAATTAACACGAGAAACTGCCTCCCGTCAGCTGACAGTTTTACAGCGTCTACATGATGGTTGGTGTGTTTGTTGCTCAGCGGGGCTTCTTTGCTCCGAACATAGCACCGTTTGACACAATATCAGATGTATCACTACTACATTCATCCACACAACAGACACTATGTCAACAATTAATCTGCCCCCCGCCCCTCCTCTTCATAGTCCCTCTGACATTTCCATTTAGAAAGATCTGGGTTAAAGAGGAGGAAACGGATAAAAAGGAGAAGAGAAAAGAATAAAGGCAAACAAGAGTGTGGTCTGGGAAAGCCATTAAGTGGCGTAAGGAAACGTCCAAGTGCACAGAGGAAATAAAAGGTTGGTGGGGGTCCGACGGAGCGTGTGGCGTACAATTGCAGTTCCCATAGAATCCCTGAGTGGTTGTCGACTGTCGGAGCACAGTGGGCTCTGTGGGGCGAGAGTGAAGGCTTTGACCGAGGAGTGCAATGGAAAAACGACAAAGAGGGGAGAGGTGGGCGTGAAGGGAACACAACAGCCGCCTCCCGGGCCCCACCGGGCCCCTGTACTCCGCCGTGGGTCATCACGACTCTAATGTCACCCTGACTGCCACCAAATCTGTGTATATGAGTGTGTGAGCCCTTCTTTATGGTCTGGTGGTGTACATTTGTGCTTTCAACCATCCGTTCCACATTCACATTTTACAGTCTGACCTTGCTCAGCTGTTGTGTGCTGTCACTGGGGTGGCCTTTATCCCAGAGGCCACAGTGGATACTCTGCCCAGCTCTAAGTGTTGATTGCTGGATGAGAGTAACCCTGGAGCATGGCTGGTACTGTAATAGAAAGAGGGGGTACGTGGTTTTGCCTCGGTGGAAACTGATGTAAATTCCTGAGGGTGTGAGCAGGGCTGGCTTGTTTGTCAACACCTTCTTTTGTCGACCCGTGGCCTGGTTGGGACTGCTGAGAGACGGGAAGGAGCCGAGGAATCCAGCCGAACAGGGAGAGGGTCGTAGTAGGACGTTCCCAGTACAGGATGCTGTTGTTATGTTGATGTTTAAATAGTAGCTCTACTGTTAGATGGCTACAATACTATTCTAAGGCAGAAATATACACCTTTATTTACGCTGTTGATTAAAGGTCCAGTAAGCCTGTAAATGAAACCTTCATTTGTAAGTCAATCGTTTCATTTTAAATTTAAATATCAGCAGTACATGTGCTTCTCAACTGATCATAATCCAAAATATAAGCCTGTTTTACTCCAAACACTATAAAACAACCTCATCAGAAATTTAGTGAGGTGGATTTTGTTGGTGTCTGGAACCAGAACCAACAATCAATTTGGGCTCGAATGCTGGTTCGAATGATGATGTCTGTGCAACATATCCTGACAATCAGACTAAATTGTGATTTTGTTGTTTAAAATAATCAGAGATGCGGGCAAAATTTCAGAGGGCTGGAACCATGATAATGGTGACACTTTCATTAACCTTTATTTCACAGGTTGTGCCTTTAAATTAGGTTATTTGTGCAGTTGGCACTCAGGACTTTAACGTACTCTGCTTCCTGCAATAGCAATCGAGTCCAGTGAGCTGAAATGATTATTTGATTAACTGATTTGTTGCCCGTGCAATAAAAATACTGTAATCTGCAACAATTTAGGTGATTGGCTACTTATTTTCGAGCAACAATGGTGAACATTTTGTAGTTCCAGCTTCACAAATGTGAGGATTTACTGCTTCTCTCTGTTTGATGCTGTACTAACCTGAATATCTTTGTGTTTTGGACTGTTGGTCTGACAAAACAAGAAATTTGAAGTCATCAACTTGGGCCCTGGGAAATTGTGATGGACATTTTGCACTACGGTGCACACTAGGGGACTTTGACGTGTGGCACTTCCATTTCCCTGCATGGCGTCAATTATCTCACCTTACTGACTATAAATGATTTGTCAGTTAATTGAAAAGAAAGATCATCTTTAAATGAATCTATAATGTCTGTTTGAATCTTGCTGTTTCTTAACAAACACAATACAGCGGAATAATACAAGATCCATTTAGCAAATGTCACTTCATTGTTCCGACTGATTTGTAGTCAACAGCTGATTCCATTTGATAGCCAACAGTAAGTCCATTAGTCTATAAAGAGTTAAGGATTAGTGATGTTAATATGTAATGGGATAGGGCCCTGGGAATAATGTCTAGATTTGTGACTTGTGAGAGACTGCTGACATTCCCACACATCATTCCACAGACCTGCATGTTCCATAAACTGCAGCAGCCTCAATGGGCAGGAACGCACATAGTTAGCATGAGTGACCTGCCTCTGCTGCTGTTACGAAACTCTTCCACAATGCTGAATGCATGTCTGTGGTAGATGGTCAGTTTCCCGGTTTGATGCAGGCCGACAATGTGTATTTTAACTTTCATACGTTGTATTTACGTTTCACAATAGTGTTGTCATTGAGGAATGATTCACTCAAGTGGGGGACCAGAGCCGCGAGCGATGAGGTACTGGAGAAAGAGAGCAGATTTGTGCCTCTCTGTTTTGAAAATCTTCAAACGAAGGCCCAAGTCCTCATTTCGTTTCCTACGCAGGAATCTGACGTCCAGTGCCTCCAGCTTTGACCCTGTGCTTCTGTTTCAAGCTGCATGGAGATATTACATCATTGATGAATTATCTTGGCCGTCAGGTGATACAACGAAGCCAGCAGGAGTTCGGGGACCACCTCCACAATGCATTGCTCAGAGGTCCTCTGACAGGTGATCTCTCTCCTGTGCCATAACCACAAGCCTCTGTGTGTGTCACAGTCATAGATTTAGAAAGCTCTGTCCACTGAGGAGGAGGCTGTGATCAGTGTCGCTGTGTCCTCGTGCACCTGTCTCTGCTGTCCCAAACGCCTGTAGCCATGGATTCAAGCCCCCTACCACAATAAGCACAAGTAACAGTTTCATTTCAGAGGAGAGACAAAGGAAACTTTTGTTAATTTTAATACGTTTCCGGAAGGCTTAGAGGGTGTATCTGGGGCACCTTTATACGTACAAACGACTCCCAGGGTGATTGTATTCTCGTTCTGCAGCGTTTACGTGCAGATGCATCAGTTGCAGTTCTTCTCAAAGTTAGCAGCCAGAAACCTCTCGTCCTTCCACAGCGACAACATCACTGCCAGGTCTCGCTCTTAGTCACCGCGTGCGCCTCACGCTGGTTCCCATCTCGCCCGCGCGTCCTCCTCCCGCGCGTCAACGCACCAGAGACAGAGGTCTCGCCTTGGTAAGCGGAAACATCCGCTGGCCTCTCGACAGACTTTTAGAGTTGGTCCGTCTGCGACTCTTGACATCACACACCGGTGGCCTCCCTCGTGCGTGTGTGCGCGCGCCACCCCGCCTGCCGGAGCGGATCCGGACCAGAGAGACGCGCACAGGAGGGCAGAGCAGCAGGCTGACGCTGGCGGCGGTGGCGAGTCTCACTCTGCCAAGTAAAACTATAGGAGGCAGCTTTAAGGCGAACTTAATGACATGATGCTGGCCACTGCAGCTGCGTGCAGGAGAACACAGACCCGCTGCACGGCCATTGCGCTCGCTCGCTTCGCAGCCCCGTTTGGCGATTTATAACGTGGTTAAAGTGTGTTTATGGCAACAGATCACTTCTGCTCAACTTCGCTGTTTGCTCGGGAGTTCGTGCATGTGTACTTACTCCCCTGCACCGGGGGGGGGGGGGGGGGGGGGGGGGGGGGGGGGGGGGGGGGGGG
>JAVQJF010129344.1:0-10661 GCA_036023855.1 Gadopsis marmoratus
AATACTGTTATACAGCTGTCAGATAAACGTAGGGGAGTAAAAAGTAAAGTTTTTCCCTCTATACAAGTAGAAAATGAATACTTAAGTAAAGTAGAAGTGTCTCAAACTATAAGTACAGTACATACCCTTTCACTTTATAGAAGTGGAAACAATAAGATAAGCTGAAATACCCCAGGATGCACCTCTGCACTGCCTTCAGCCTCACGGAGGAGTTCGGCGCCAGTCCTCTCATCACATTTTGGCTAATAAGGCGACCTGAGGGGCCAATCTCTCAGAAAGAGACCTTTACACACTCCAAACTCATGATTATGGAAAATAAACTGAAACCATTCTTCTAACCTTGTCCCTTCAAAAAGACTTCCATTTTTCTTTCACTTATTCCAAACATGGCAGCGGGCCTGCAGGCTCTCCTCCCGCCGGTCGCTGGGCCTTGGAGCTCGGAGGTATCCTGAGCTTTGCCCAGCTGTGAGCTCACTTTTTATTTACTTACCCCCCCAACTCCTCCGACGGGACATCTGCATCTGAAGGCCAGGTGAGGAGGTCACCCTGACACTCTGACGTCTGAGAGGAGCAGAATCCAGTCACTCTAGTCGCAGTCAGACTTTGGGGAACGTGGCTGAAAGTGCGACAGATTAACACTCCCACACCAACATGTTAATGGTCTGCAGTCGTGGATCATAGAGTTGCCACCAGCCATTACTGGAGTTATGGAGAATTCAGTCGGGACATAATGAGAGGCATTTGTTTGAGTCTAAAAGGAACAGTCTATTAAAAACAGAGCTCGTAAATACTCCCATGTCCACACCTCCTGAAAAACACAGGCCGAGCCTGACACAAGATAATAAGCAGTAGTGGAGTCGGTTTTAATAACATGACCTCCCTCTCCTGTGTTTCTTTTCCACTCGCAGCCGCAGAAACCTGCTGCTGCTGGAGTCCGGCCTCGCGCCTTCGGGTTGTAAAAGTCTGACGGCTCTTAAAAATGTGGAGGAGGAATGTTTGATGGGTCCAGAAGCGATTAAAGAAGAAGTCCTCATCGTTCTGCCTGACCTCATATCTCCATAGGAAAATGTGTAAATGTGGAGTGATAAAGTACATTTGCTCCGCTCCTGATCTTCAGTCCGGTTTACAGTGTTTCCATTTTGGGAGGCTGCGTGTCAGACAGACATGTTGTACTTTTACTGCGTATGTTTATCTGACAGCTCCGTCGCTTTGGTCTTAAAACAGATACCTGAACTCCTCCATACTACAAAGTTAGAAGTTTCGAAATCAATCTCACTTCCGGAGCGGATCCTGTCTATCAGTATCAGCATTGTTGGCCGGGTATGTGGACACATACACATCAGCCAGGACAACAAGCTCCACATGGTACATAAAAACAATAAATATGTTAGCGGAAGAACCGCTAGTAAGTAGTCAAATAAAGGATGGTTTCTGTTCTTATCACGCTGATGTTTGTTCAAGGTTTCCTTTTCCTGATCAGTTTGGTTTTAATTAGTTATTTGATGCGAGGAGAGGTGACATCATGATTGGCAGCTGTGAGTGCGCTCTGATTGGTTCAAGCAGGCGTGTGGGCGGGACCTCGCAGACTCGGCAGAAGATGGCAGCTATATTTTGGTTCTTTTTTGTGCAGTGGGAGGTAGTGGAGTCGGCCATCTTTGTCTACAGTCTGTGCATGTCTTCCTGTCGCTCTCTGCTGCCGCTGTCGAGTCAAGTGTTCCATCTCAGTAATTTACTCTGGATACTGGAAAAACCTTTACTGATATTTGCTTTCATTTTTACTCAGATATCAATAAAACATCATCATCATCATCATCATCAAACTAATCTTCATTATCAGAACTTTTATTTTGGATATTTGAGTAGAAGCTATTTTTGTTGTACTCTGTGGTGTACTTGTACTCTGTGTGGTGTACTTGTACTTTGTGTGGGGCACTTGTACTCTGTGTGGGGCACTTGTACTCTGTGTGGGGCACTTGTACTCTGTGTGGGGCACTTGTACAGCATTCAGTTACTGCTGCAGAGGAGAGGGTCGCAGTGCTTGTACTCTGTGTGGGGTACTTGTACTCTGTGTGGGGTACTTGTACAGCATTCAGTTACTGCTGCAGAGGAGAGGGTCGCAGTGCTTGTACTCTGTGTGGGGCACTTGTACTCTGTGGTGTACTTGTACAGCGTTCAGTCCACCTGTGGAGGTGAAAGCGCTCGTGTCTTCACGTCTTCCCTCTCGTGTTTATTGCTGAATGCGGCTGCTTGTCAGACTAAGTTTATAATAAAATTCAAATTATGGTAAGGAACATGTTTACAGTATGAAGCCAGGACTTCACTGTTCCTGACAGTCTATATTTATCCAGACTTCACCAAACATCTGGATCTGGTGCAGCGGAGAGCCAGTAAACCTACAGTAGGTGCTACTGTACAGCCGCCACTTATTAGCTCTTGTCTTGTTCCTGAGACTTGGATCGAGTTACGCGACCGCACAGTAAAAAGAGAGAAGCAGTCGAGTCGAGCGTCTGAAAATCCCCTGGCAGACGGCGGCCTGGTGGCGTCGACTTCAACACAGGACGGCGTTTAAAAACAACACAAACACCCCCCCACACACACACACCCTCAGCCCACAAGACAAGAGGATTCTGGTGATAATTCCTCCACTATGGAAGACATTAGTCACTCTGTAGGCCTCAGCCGAGACACACAGACCTCCGAAACTGATGTCTTGGTAAAATAATATTCATAAAATGTGCATCAGCACACTAACAGACGTGTGGAGTGGCCCGTGGCAGCACTGACGTTTGGGGAAAAAAAGCCCAATTGTTAACAAAAAGGATGTCAAATCAAATCCACTGACAAGCTCTGAGCAGGAAACTAATGTCTGTAAGAGTTGGTTGAAAACTCCAAAATATAAGCAAGTTCAAATTGTTCTGTCTGAATCAATCAGTCTTGTTCGGGGAAGTTCAGGCTCATCTGAATAGTTTCTGTGCAGCATCCGGTGAATTCTTGTGAGAATCTGTGCAGTTTGCAAAACTGATTTAGAAGAAGATTTTATTCTGAGCCTCTGGGTTCTGTCCTGGTTCTGGCCTGGTTCTGTCCTGGTTCTGGCCTGGTTACCTGACTCACGACCCACATTTCCTTAAACCTCGTGGCCCCCAGAGCGCCACAGTTCTCCACCAAATATAACTAATCTGTCAAGATTTTGACACATGTTGCTCAAAACCTGTAAAACTATTGGGGCCAGAAACAGAAGCTCCTTGGTGGGGTGGTCTGGGGTCCATGTCATGTGATCACAGCATCTTCTGGACCTTTGTTGCACACCATTCCCCTTCTCTCTCCCTCTGGATGTTTCTCCAATTGGGAATGTAATTTCAGCCTTGTAATGTTGTAAATATGCGCTCATCTGCTCTGAAGTGGTCGACTTGACTGCTGCTGGCTTTTATTCCAATAAAAACGCTCCTATAAACTTCTTAACATGTCAATGAAAACTGGGAAATGAGAGTTCTGTGTGGCCTCAACCTGTCGCTGCCACTTTGCTGTCTCCTCTTTGAACATTTCTGAGAGAAGCTTCGCTCTTCAGCGAGAAGAAGTCTATCTGGAGGGGTTGACCATCAGGGGGATGCAGGTGATAAAACATTAGCCGAGCTCTTCGGTCCAGATGGAACTTGCTCTAATTTCAGCCAAATTACAGGAGGCGGTTTGTAATCGGCAACACAGTCCCTGCTGCACAGAACAACACTTGGAGCAGCCCAGGCCTTTCTACTTTCTGACCATGTCCACAGGTTTGAACCCGACAGGAGAGCAAGAACTTCACACCCAACAGAACTACCAAAAGGAGCTTCTTATAGACCTTTACAGCTTTCTACACCAACCTCTGGACCAGACCGAGGGCCTCGGGATCAATCAAAGTGTTTGTTGGACCATCGAACACACGGTGTCTCCGAGTCGACGTTCCTACCACCGTCACCTTTCATGTGACACCATGAACGCTTGGAAACGTCGTGGTAGGTTGCCTTGTCGCAGGAGCTGGCTCTTGCCTTGCAGACCTGCCTGGATCTTTGTTGACGAGTTAGCTTGTCTGTTTCCCGGCAGCTTTCCTTGTTTCATTCATTCATCATGAGTTTGGTGTGTAAGAGTTCTTCCGGTTTCTTGTTTTCAGGTCCTGGCAGCCAGCAGTCCAGTCCCCTGGTATTGGACTCTTGGGTCTTGCGGAGTCTAATACTTAACATACCTGATTCTGTCTCTCACACCAAGTCTGTTTTTGTCTTTCAACCCAAATAATTTGTTAACCGACACGGCCAACCTCAGTTCTCCCACTGACTATTCGGAATATTTGCTCCAGGACTACCCAGGGGTTAGGTTTTTTCTTTTATTGCGACTTTCAAGGTGGGAAGAAGAAACGATGCCAGGTGGGTGTTAAGTCTGAGAAACCAAGTGTAGATCAGAACCTCCAAAAAACAGACCCTGTGAGCTGTTCTGAGGGGATACATCTATTTTAACAAGAAAACATGATTAATTGCGATAGACGGCGAAATCAACACAATACAAACCATATAAACCACAAACGTCTATCTCGCTTACAGCAGAGTGGCTGGAGGACATACTTCAGTAAAACCAGAGATTCAAATATAAAGATCCTCAGATATCTACCAACAGACATCTGAAGGTGTTGAACTGTTTGTGACAGGAAGATTTTTACCGAAAACTATTCTTCTTTTTTGTTGTTGTGCATGAATAAATAAAAGGTTCTCACAGATCTGATCTCGTCTGAGTTTTCTGGGACAACAGATTGCAGAGCGGCCGGTGGACACTTGATGTGATTAGACTGATGTTGTTTCCATCTGTGACGGAGAAATTTGCAATTCCAGTTGTTGATTTTGATGTTTTCTTTATTTAAAGTCTTGGCTGGTGAGAGACTTCAGATGGACGACGGCTCGGTGGTGAATTACCCTCCGCCTGTCAGCTGAATGCCAGCCAGAATAAAAGCCTGCTCTTTTTCTTTAACTGTATATGACATGTTTAAAGTATCAACTCCTTTAACCTAACTCCCTTGTTCATACCAATTGACTTGAGAGGAGAAGAAAATGCAATTTGGCCTCAGCCACTCACATTTCTTTTTTCCCTCATTTAGGCGTGTCCATGGAAACAGAGCTTTGTTGACGGGGCGTGTTGACAGGCGGCCTCTCCGGCCAAATACAGCTCCTCATGTGGGCAATGCATGCAGGGAAAATCCTGTAAAAAAAAAAAAAACTCACTTTCACAGCAGAGAATAAGAGAATAAAATGTGACTGTTTCTATTCTCAGAAAGATTCGCTGTTTTTAAAAGGAACAAAGATGATCATCTGGAGCGTTTCTCTTCTTTCAGAGGGAAATATTTTACTTTTGTAAAGTTTAATTTTTACACTACATGCAAGATAAATGTTCAATAAAACTCGTGTTCTGACCTTCAGGGCCACCGTACTTTACCTTTTTCTGTTCCTTTCTCCTTCTTTCTTTACTACGTTTCTCATGTCATTTCCTTCCACACTTTAATTTCTTTCCTTTTTTAATTCCTCTCTATTTCATCACTGCCTTATTTCCTTCCTCCTCTCCTAGTTTCCTTGCTCTCTTTCCTTTCCTTTATTTTGTCCCTATTTCCTTCCTCGCTGCCTTTCTGGTTTCCGTGTTGGAGGATCAGGCCGACCTGTAATTCGTTGCAGACCTCCAGTTCTGGATCCAGGAGGGATTCTGGGTGCAGGGTGTGCTGGATTCCTCCAGCAGTCAGTGGGGAGATGACGGAGCAGAAATGGACTTCAGGACACTGACGCCACCACACAAGAGGGTGGAGGGATTTACAGTAGAGTACCTGTGAGGTCCGGCTGCAGGTAACAGGTCTTCTCATGTCGGGGTTTATCCAGAATTCCTGCAGCCTCCACGCACACAGGAAAAGTTCGACTGCCACACTGGTTTCATTTCCTTCTTTATTGGCGAGCTTTATCTGGCAACGTGGTAATGGAAGTTCTGTGTCAGTTCTTCTCCAAAAGTGGATTCCTTGAAGAAAGGAGCTTAGTGAGGATTTACTGATCACCGTCCTCCTTTTTCCCTCAACGCTCCATCAGCCAGGAGATCCACCGTTTCTGCTCACACATGGACCCACACACAGAAACACATTTCGACCTGATGGGAGGTTCACCTGGTCCAGGTAGTCGTGTCACAGCAGGTGTGCTACATGAACTGATACAGTTTGAGGGAAACTTAATCAAAGTGCTCATTGGATCTTTTTAAACGGTCATATATCAACATCTGTGTCAGCCTGGCTGTGATTAATAATGTGTGTTAATAAAAAACTTTTCTCATTCAGTTGAACAGTAAAACTACAAACGCAGCACTTCCAGCGTCGGACACTCTGTCGACACACAGCCGTCCACGTTATTCTGACGGGACATCTCCTGCTATCGGCTGGACGTAAAGGATTAAAAACAGCATACTGTTCCATACTGTTCCGTCCAATTTGAGCTGTAATAACTGAATAAAGCTGCAGAGCTGGAGACAGAAGTTGGAGTTAGAAAGGAGTGCGATTACCAGACATTAGCCGCTACTAGCATAACACACCTGGACCTAACGTAGGCTTTGACGAGGAATAAGAACATGTGGAATATTAAAGACGATATCTCATCGATTCAGAAGAATTCAAAAACAAACGTGAGAAAATGAACTGAAACTATGAAAAGTCATATTTTTGCTTTAAGTCCAGTTTTGCTGACTCACGCTTTCACATAGTTGAGGGTCATGTTTTACCCCGAAGAGTCTGACAATGTTAAAGAAGTGGGACTTAGTATGGAACACAAAAATTATTATCTGCTGACGTCAAACATTTTCGTACGAATGTCTCAAATATTGGCCCTTGAAACAGAAACATAATGCTAATGCTAACAAACACCATGCTAATGAAAACCTCTGATCCTCTTGGACATGCAGACGTTATTGTCCTTTAAGCTCCGGGACGGTAAATGTGTCCGAGTGTCAAACTGCAGTCTGAAGGTATTTAGAGTGACTTACTGTACTGAACTCTGATAGTTTCTTATTTGATTTTCAGCCGAATATATTTCCCCCTGTGTATCAATTTAACTGTCGTTATGTTTCGTCTGTCCAGAGAAACAATATGGATTCCTACTCAGACTGAGGGACTCGGTGTCGGTTAGCACTTAGTGAATTCAGGTCTTTGTATTTGGAAGACACATGAAGAACCAATCGATCTGCATCGGTTTTATGGGTTCTTGTTCTTCCTCTTCTCTTCTAGTGTTTGAATGCTTGTAGTTTGCTGTTTAGCAGTTTGTCCTCACGCGGTTGAGGAAGGGCAGTGAAAGCACTGAAGGACCTGTTGGGGAGGGAAGAAGAGGGAGGAAGCTTGTTCAGTGTTTCTCCAGATGTCCCTCGGACACTGGAGGAGTGGACCTATTAGGTAAAGAGAGAAACCTGCTGCCAGCTGCAGATATTCAGCTTTCCTGGATTCAAATCAAGCTTCAAGGATAATTCCAGATTTTTGCAACTTGGGTCTTATTAACGTTCCTGTCTGTAATATCATTACACTCACAAAGCTAAGTGCAGAGATCTGGGAATGTGGCGATGCTGCTAAAAACACATGCACAGTTTCCCTGATTCTTATCATTATTATGATGATTAGAGCATTTCGGGTGCGCTCACTTTCAGTTTGACCTCAATAAAGTGGGTTAGATCGCCTGGATAAACTGTTGCTTCCAATCTGTCCTATCCAACTTCTTTTTAGCAACGTTGCTGTGCTTTGTGTGAGGAATTAGGTGGGAAGTCATCTCCCTACCTAGCTACCTAGCTGCATCCATGACAAGCGACAGATTGGCCGAATGGTCACAAATATTGTAAAAGATTGAAAAGATTTTTGCAGCTGTACATGTTGCTGTTTGTCAATTTATAGAAATAATAACTCTTAAATCGACATGTTTCTTTAGATGAATAATGTAAAAAGTTAGCTGCTCCTAGCAGATCCAATCAGATCTTTTTGTCTTTTTATTTTGAATGAATGTATGGATGAAGGTTCAGGTAGACTGTCCACGGTTTTGGATCGGGTCTACAGTTTTAGACTTTCTACCTGTTACTGTCCATGTAGTTTAGGAGATGCTGAAACCTTCACACAACAACCTTCTTAGCAAACAGACTCACTTATTTATCGTCGTTATCCTTATTCTTCATTCTGTTATCAGCCAGCAGCTGAGCTGTGAAGGACTGGGAGGAGAGTCTCTGGTTTTCCTCACGGTCGGTCGGATGGAAAGATGCTTCTCCCCGCAGGCTGATGCCGATGTGAATCCGGGCTGCAGTATTGATTACAGCCACCATCTGTTGTGTGTTTTCTCTTATTTCCCTTCTTCTTTCTATTGTGAATTACTGCCTTTGTTGTGTGTTATTTTTCCCATCCATACTCAGGCTGTTTCCATGAGTCACTCAAAGTGCTCGGTGCTGCGATCCAGGCCCAAAGTATTTCTACAGACAGACTCCTTGTTTATGGTTTTCTCATCAATAAATGGCCCATTGTCTCTGGACACCACGGGACGCGCTGTGGGCCACATTTTAATTTGAGTTTTAAACAGGAATGCTGCTAGAAATATTATTATTGTGCGGAGAGATTTTCTCAAATTCAAAAGTCAGTTCAAGCGATGGGGCGGCCACCGGAGGCAGGAAATACTCCTGTGCTGCAGAACGTTCAGAGGGTTGACTTTATGATCAGCATGAGATAATCATGAAAGATAAATGTTATTTTGACAGTAACATACATTTTGGCAGAAAAGTGACTAAGTACTTAAAGCTGCAGGAGGCCAAGCCTCCCGCCTCGTTTTGCTCTGCTAAGCCCCTCCCACCAAACCGGCAGCTTCAACCGGCAGCAGGAGCCGGTATCCCTGGAGCCGGTATCCCTGGAGCCGTATCCCTGGAGTCGGTATCCCTGGAGTCGGTATCACTCTCCACAGCATGAGCCTCGCAGAGACCCCGGGCCTCACTTTTACTTGAAATTGATCACAAGTTGCAGGATTACCTGCCGGTGAATCAGGCTTGCAGCATCTGAAGAGACGTGCACATGCGTCTGCATGTGTAGCTCAGCCAATAGCAACGCGTTCTCTGACTCTGAAATGACCTGTGATTGGCCAAAATCTCTCGTCAGGAGCTGGATTTTAACTTAAGATTGAGAACTTAAGAGAAATTTGGTCTCAGCCAAAATAATACTGCCTACCTTTAAATACAGTTAGGTACTTTTACTTTCACCATTTTATGCTACTTTATACTTCTAGTAGTACCTTTTACTGCAGTTACTGTTTACTGTGATGATCAACCTTTTATAGACTGAATTGAACAATAATATATAAACTAGTTAAAGACAGCTGAAACATTAATAACAGTAATATGAAACTCTTAAAGGGGCATAATGAGTACTTTCACGTTAAACACTGATTAGGGCTGATTAGTACTAGATGACATCATCAAATGCCTTATTTTGTGTGACCGAACCTAGTTTTGCTATAATGTCAGTCTGTGAGATCAAAACAGATGTAAAACATATATACAGATATACTGAATGTGTTCCACCACACACACATACGTTGCTGTTGGGTTATGGGATGTTTTCGGCTCATAGAAGACGTCCTCAGCTTGTGTTGTGAAGCGTGAACCAGAATATAACCAGTCTATAAAAGCTTTGACGTGTTTGAACCTGTGGCGGAGAGACAACAGGCGCTCACGGCTCTCGGCTGTTGATCTGCTGGTGTCGGCAGTTAAACAACAGACTGTCAGTTCACACACTCTGTGGTCAAACACACATTCCCACTGACCACATATTAAACTGTCTCTGCTCCCACGACTCTGGATCACAGTCTGGGTGTCAGATGATGGTCCTGGGTGGAGGTTTGGGGGGTTTTTGGTGGTGGTTGCTGGGTGGGTGGATATGCTGGCGGATGGAAGGACCTCGGAGCTCCGCCAGCTGATGAAAAAACCCCGTCTGCTTTAGGTTTTAGTGAGCATTTTCTCATAATTGCATTGTCTCGCCATGCAGAGCTGGGGGGGCTAATTGGGTAGGTGGGCAGGCATCTTTGCAGAGCCTGATACTGAACTGAGGCGGCCTGAAATGGGGGATTGTCCGGCTCAAGTGCAGTATTTGGCTCCTCAGCTATAAAAGTCCTGGTTGCAGTTGACCTCTGGCTCTCAGGCCATCCAACGCCACTTTTCCTTTTTCTTTCTCAACAGAGACACGCTAAAAATAAAACAGGGCCTTTTTAAAGAGTGTGGCTTTTAATGGCAGCATGTAAAAATCTGCTACGTGTTAACAGCTTCACTGAGGCAAACCAAAAGACATGCCTTAGCAGCCTCAAAACAAATTGGGATGGCAAATGACGAAGCAGGAGGATTTCTTTCTTTCTGTGTTTGAAGGCTGAAGGCAGCGGTGACGCCTTGAGACTTCAGACAATCCAATCTGACGCCAACCACCGAAAAGTCTTTCGCTATGAAACGTAAAAGAAAAACCTACAAAGCTCCAGTGCGCTCACACACACAGACACACACACACACACAGACACACACAGACACACACACACACAGACACAGACACACACACACACAGACACACACACACACACACACAGACACACACACACACAGACACACACACACACACAGACACA
>JAVQJF010129349.1:0-31558 GCA_036023855.1 Gadopsis marmoratus
TGTGTGTGTGTGTGTGTGTGTGTGTGTGTGTGCGAGCGTGTGAGTGAAAGTGATGGGAAAGAGAGCCTGTTTTGTGCATGTGAGAGAGAGATAGTGCTGGCGGTAAGGTGAAAAGGATAAAGACAAAGCAGAGGAAGGGAAGAATAAAAGCAGGGGGGGGGGGGGGGGGGCTAGGTCATGTTGCCTTATGTAATAAACAGGTCAGGGTTGTGTTTGAGAAACTATTCTCTTTTAGGAGTTTTTGAAAGGAACAAAGAGATGACAGTGTGTTTGGATCCAAGCTCCTTATCCCGTCGCTGATATTTTGTGCCGAGTTTCGTCCAAATCGGAGCCTTAAAAATAATCAGTAACATTGTACCGTCTGTTCTACATCAGACAGATGGAATGAGGCGATACGCTCTCTCTGTCTCTTTTTTTTTTTCTGGAGCAACTTACAACTTTGGCAAACCTGAAGAGTAAAAAAAAGAAACGTTTGCCAACGCTCACGTGGAAGAAATCACAACAACCTAGACGGCAAATATTGAACACATGAATGACTATGATGGAAAAACTCATACCTCATGCTCAGCCCATCTTTGAAATGAATCATTTCCAGTGAACCTGGCCAAGTCTTTTTGGCATTTAGCTGCAAACAATGTTCATCCAGTTCCGAATGAGAATTGAGAATGAGAATCCGTGCACCTTTTGTTCAGTCCACGTTCATTTTCACAACTCAAATCTTTTTTTCCCCATTTCTAAATTATTTTAGAACCACAGCATCACAACAAACGTGCTCGCTTACGTCGAAGATCTATAGTCACCTGCAGCGACACAAAGGTCCGCTGACGAGGCTTAAATCAGCGCCGCACGTTAACCTACCTGAATGCTACGTGGGATCGAGGAGGGCAAAATAAATGTTAAAACAAAGAGCTCTCAGTCAGCAAAGACAAAGGCTCATAAAAAGGGTCACAAAAAAACTCTGTGCTCCCTGCTCGACACACCTTCAAACTGGAGACAGACACATTTCTAATTAAGTTAGGGAATAACAAACTGTGCCTCTATACTTCAGCCCACGCCAGATACTAATGGGCTGCACCAAGAAAAAAAGATTTAATTTAGGGCTGCGGGAACAAATGACTCAGATTCGCATTTTTTTTTTATATCACAGAGATTAAACATCCTTTTATGTGTGAAAGAGGAGGAAAACTCTTTTTTTTTCTTACTTATTTCATGCATCGCATTTAAAATTTTAATATTAGACTTTTAATCACGATTTTGACAATTACAGTACATCCCTTTATTTACCGAACAAAAGACGAACAAAACCTGTGATTGCTCACACCTCTTCCACATCTTATTATTGCACACACACACACACACACACACCGAGTTAATGTGCCATTAGCTCACGCAGCCCACACCACAACGTCACATTTCCCATTAGGTCCTATGGCTCAGCGTGGCATTAGAGATATGAAAGGCACAGTGGATTAGACAAACTCATTAGCCTTTTCAATATGACTCATCTCAGTACAGCACAGAGGCCCGTGTACAGTAGCTCTCTGACTCTGAGGACACCCAATACGTCATCCTGTGTCTGGCACAACACGAGTGTGCTGGTTTAAAATGAGAGAACTCCAGTCTTTGTTTTGCTCGTCTTATTTGCACACACGGAGAACTGAAACAGCAGAAATAAATAGGAATAAAACAGCTGTGACAGGAGAGGTGAAGAAGCCGCAGGCGAATACACCTCAGCTCTATCTAAGAAAAGAAAAGACATGACATATTATTCCCTTGTTATATAATTTATTGCTCCCTCTCTCCCGCCCATATAAATAGTTGACCCCTTTAGTGTGTGACCTTGGAAACTGTTCTGTTTTAATCCACAAAATGTCATGATTAATGCTGTCAAATGCTCGAGAATGATCTAAAAAAAAAAAAAAAGATACCAAGTGTAAATGTCTTGTCATTTATAGCAACATCTTGTCAACAAGTTGTAAAAGCACCATACAGGCAGAATCCTCCAAATCCACGTTGGCGTTATTCTCATTTAAATGCATAAGAATAACTAATTATTCCATTTTGAAAAGCAGGGCAGAACAGATATAGCGCGACAGTTTGTGAAGTTACTAGGATTACCACATTTAAATATATAAGATATAATACGATGTTTTAATAGCAGTTTAGGATTTGCCAAAAATCTGAGTGAGGTGTGAGAATATAATTAGGTACCTCTTTTACTAATAAGCTACTAATTTCATCATGGCCAGCAGAGGTGTTTGTTTGTTACATTTTTAATTATATCCCTTACTTCATCCAAAGAAATCGAAAAGGACGACCCAGAGTGTTATTCCTTTCATGAGCTAGAGAAACACCCACATCAGCAAAACAATAATTGAAGCCCCACGAAAGTTCATATGGATCACTAATCAGTTTCTCCATCTAAGAACTGAGGAGGGCCCGAAGATCTTTTTCTTATTTACTACTTCAATTATTCAATTCCATGTAGACTTGAGGAACTTTTTTTTTTTGGCAGAATGTAAAACACGCACATATCAATTGTGATGTTTTGGTCTGCACTCTTCTGAATCTAAGGGAGTTGGGTTTAAAACTGTCCTTGGTGTGTACGCAGTGGTAGTGATTCACTTGTCTCAGTAAATACAGGTTCAACGTTCAGAAATGTCAGAACACAGTATACCAGTTTCAGAATCCAAACCAATCACAGAAATTAGTAAAAGCGTCGTCAGTATTGTGTCCTTTAGCCAAATTAGTCAGACTGATCTTATTAATAGAGCTAGCTACATTAGCTGACAGTAGCACCTTTAGATATATCAGAGAGACAGCAGAGATTGGATGTGCGCTAAAAACACGGCCACGGCAACAGAAACTAAACCAAACGACGGATCAGGAGCGATCACAGGGATGTGAGCTCACCGAGGCGGGAAACGGAGCGAAATAAATAAATGGAGGAGAGGAGATTTACGTGAGGTTAGACCGGTTCGATTAGACAGATGTACCGTGGGCATGGCGCGCGTTTATTGCAGAAATACAAAATGCGTGTGTGCGAGAGGAGTGTTTGCGTCGCTTCCTTATGGCGCGCGCCGCATCGCCGCTGTCGAGTCGGTGTGTGTGTGTGTGTGTGTGTGAAGGTCAAGGGCACACTCTCTGCCTCTCCCCCCTCTTTCTCATCAGTTACCCGCTGGCCATCTGTGCCCCCGGTGTCTCTCTGCGTTTCTCCACTGACCGGCGTGAAACTCGCACTGTAAAAAAAACACACAACAAAATCACATCTTGAAAGCGTTGCCACCCTGGGAGCTGGTGGTCACAGCCAGAGAGGACGCCGGGGCGTCACAACATGCAGGAGAGGACACAAATTACAGCACGGCAGTCGGGGGTTGCAGCACATGAAAAACTGTCCTTTTCAGACCACCGCAGAAAGGGTTACTGTTAGAAACATCAGCCTATTATATAAATATCAAGTGTGACGGCTATAATGTGGATTATTTGAAGGAGGAGAAGAAGCAGCAGCAGCATTTATTGTCAATTGTGACAATGCAGAAGTTTACATTTAGTTTGTGGGAAGCAATTAACTCGCAACACTTAATTGCGCAAATGAGAAGGTGCATTACTATTAGTTTCAATGTCACTAGGCTTAATTTGGTTGGTGAGAAAGCATTAAAAAAAATTCCAGAAACCCAAAGCTGCATTATTTGATGTTTTTGGGCAACTTGTGGGCAGAAGAACCCGGCAATGAGCTGAAAAACACAAACGTCTGGCAGAGTGAAAAACGGACACGACTTAACATGTTGAATTGAACCTACAGCAGATGTGGAGCAAGGTTAGCGTTCATGTAGCATAAAATAGAACCACATAATTGTCCGTGGGTTCACATCTATGAGCGACCCGTTTCACATTATACAGTCGTTCATTTACTAAATATTGATTAGTGCAGCTTTAAAGACTAAGCTCATTCAAAAACTCCACGGCCTCCATCCTCCATCAAACAAGACAGTCAAACATCTTATTATTTTCTTTTCTACCTCTTTTGTCAGTGCATCCGTCACCTATCCTGCCATCCGTAAACGTCTCTCTTTGCGTGATCTGTAACCAAGCGTCAACAGTGCGCAGCTCCTAACATTTAAAATCAATGTCTGTGTTGTAGTACAGGAAAAGAAAAAATTACTGTACCATCGCTATTTCACCTCAGCTCATCTTTAATTGCAATTAATTATAATTGCAGTATTCGTGTTAGTTCCTGACATGACTTCAAACATTATATCTGATCATCAGCATCAGTAAAGTTGGTTAAGCTCGTAAGGAAGGAACTGCACTCTAGAGTGTGTTGTTACATCCAGAGAAGAACACCACCCTTTGACACCGGGGCGTCAAAAATGCAGAATAAAAGCATCTAATGTAGCAGAGTCCTCTGTAATAACATAATAATGTTTCCTTGGTTTCTTCACATCTTTCTTCCACTCTTAAGTTTCCCCTTGAGCCCGGCGCCCAACCCATCTCCTGGATTATCCTCTTCTACATCCCCCTTACGTTCACCATCACCATGGAAACCCCCGACTCGCTCTGCCCCACCCGAGCTTCTTCCATGTCTCGTCTCTGTGGTAACCTTTAGGTGCTCTCAGGGACCCCGGATGG
Organism: Gadopsis marmoratus; assembly: GCA_036023855.1. NCBI lineage: Eukaryota > Metazoa > Chordata > Actinopteri > Centrarchiformes > Percichthyidae > Gadopsis > Gadopsis marmoratus. The sequence goes on from JAVQJF010129349.1 coordinate 4,630, forward strand.
GTCTCCCAATGTGAGAGCAAGCAGAGCGTGGAATAAACACCGACAGAACACATCGAAGAAATGAAGGTACCAGACTTCGGGATCAAAGCCTGAACCCCCACATAGGACTTTGTATTTAGACCAATAATGCTTCAACTACGACCCAACGCGTCCATCAAATCACTCTGCTGTATTTTTAGGCCTGTGTGATTTCAGAGTGTGAGCCTCAAATCCCAACGCCTCACTCTCCTGTTTATGGGATCTCGCTTTAAAACTAGTGAGAAAGTCTTCAGAACTAATGTGAAAACAGCGCGTTTCTCCTCAACGGAGCCCAGAAAACCGAGAGGGCGCGCTAAACCCAAAAAAAAAGCCAAAAACCACAACGATGACCGCAGAATGTCCTCCGCGAGGTCACTCTGTAAACTACAGAACATGTCAAACAGTACGTCCGACGGCTCCAAATGCCTCTGACAGCGTACAAAGAAAGGGTTTGAAGATTTTCAAGCTCAGAGACATGAAGTCAGTTCAAAGCGGTTTGTGTGTGGGGAAACGGCTATTTTTAGACAGTCCACTCAAGACATATTAGATGAGAGGAGTTATGAAAGAACAAGAGCTATTAGGAGTATGACAATTTGATGCCACACTGGGCAGGGTTGTGTGTGTGTGTGTGTGTGTGTGTAAATAAAAATAAATAAACACCTGAAAACATTTATTTCTTCTAAAAATATTCACTTCACTGCCTTTGCATATTTATTTGAAGCCAGATATAGATATTAATGTACTTTGCTATTTTTTTATACTTGATATTTTATGTTAGACTTAGCCTCCTACACGTGTCTACGTGATAAAAAATGATTAAAATTTCATGTGTCCTATGTAATATCATATTAAAATGCGTCTTCTCTGTGACCCACCATGTTGGCTTCAGAAGATAACTAATTAGTAATGAGTCAACATTTACTTTATCTTCATTTGTCGAGGATGAAATAAAACTTTCTCGTCATTGCCATTCTTGGTGAAATTCTGCTCCGTAGAAATTACGATTATTAGGATATCGCTTGTATTCCTTGAGGCTTAAACGCACACTGCTGTTGCGTTCCGTTTATGCCTCAGGCCTGTGCGTCACTAGCCTGCAGTGTACCAGACAAAAGAAAAAATGATATCAAATCCACTGTGAGTGGGCATTTACAGAAACTATTTACATCCCAGAGGCCCATTTGTAGTGGCGACATATCCTGTAGCCAACTCGCAAAAACCTAAGACTGGCATTTGGTGACACATCGACATACTCATGTACGGTAGATTCAGTTATACCACTTGGCTTGTCGATTTCAATGCATGAAAAGACAAATATGGTGTGAAACTGATAACTTCCAGTTTTCCTGTCAGCCAGGATAGGTGTGATCAGCTATTATAAACAGTGTATTATTTAGCATCCCGTCATAACAAAAGGTGGCAGCATTTCAATATTTTAATGCCACATTAAAGTCGCCCCTTTTCACCCAAAAACGCTGTTTTGCTTGTTCACTGTACAAAGTGATGTGTGTGTGTGGTGAGTTTGACACATTCATCTTCTGGAGGAGGACTGGAAGGCAGCCGTGGTCCAGGATGCCACGTGCACACGTGTGAGGTGCAAAGCCTGAAAGACCCAGTGCACAGGGAGGGACAAAACAGTTTTAGAGGGGTGTCGATTCAACGGTATGATCATTTTGGAGGCTGACGTTTGTGGTGCTGTTGCATTGTGTCTTACCGACAGGCGTTCCGATTATTTTGTCCACCCCATTTATATTCAACGAGTTAAGGCTAACCATCCATCTCAAAAACGTCTCCCTTTGGTCTTTCGTGCCTCAAGGAGGACTTGTGGTCACGTGGTGCGTGCAGCATGCAGAGGTCCAGAGGGTCAATGCTCCGCTCAACACGCGAGTCACAGCCACTTTCACATCTAATGGCTGTCATTTAGGACAATAAAAACGGGACTGGGTCATTGGAGTGGGCCACGCTTAGATGACTCACTGCCAAATTTGGGACTGTTGCAGAGATCAGCCAAACAAATGACATTTAAAAACATTCCAAATTACTTCCAGCGTGGTTTATCCCAGCGACGACCAACAAAACTGCAATGTGAATTTTTACGAAAGCTAATCTGTAGAATGCCACAGAGTAACATCACTATCAGAGTGTAGTCAGTGTACATACCAGGTTCAACTCAATGGGATATGTGCTGTGTACTAATCTAATCAGTCTACCCTCATGGTACACCTCCTATCGTCTCCATCTCCTTCCACGGGTCGGCCTATCTGCCAGCGTCTCACCGGAGGGGGTAGTTGGCTGCGACCTACTTTGCGAAGCAGAACTGGAGCTGTCAGTCATGCAGCTGTGCGTCACGTTGCCTTACCAGCCGCTGAGAGGGGCACTGCTGCCTCGCCGTGGCCCGCTTCCCTCACCACCCCACGCTAGAAGCTTCCACACCGGATGATTTTTTTAAATTTTTTTTTTTATCTTTTCTACCGCTGCTCTCCCCTCCGGGCCTCTTAGCCATAAACAAGAGCACGAGGAGTGGAACTCTGAAGATCTAGTAGCCATTGCATAATGCTACAAGCAGGATGTCTGGAGATCCTCAAGTGGCTCCGAAGTAGGTAAAAGATGACTCAGGCCTCCTTCGTGTCCAGTGGCTCCATTAGCGCAGGAAGGTGGCGTTTACGTCCATTAGCCCAGAATAAATGGCGGCTGAATTATTGAGAACATCTACTCGGCGAACGACTGCCAATCCATTAACTAAACAGGATCTGGCTGGCAGGAGATGGCTTCAACATTTATTTTACCTACAGCTGCATTTACGTCGATAGACCCATTAATGCCTCTGTCAAGCTCAGGCCGATGCTGTGACGGCTTAATGTTGAAACCGTGCACTCCTTCGCCGCCATTATTGCTATTGAACTACAACCGAGACGGAGATAAAGCAGAGGGATAGATGGGACGGATGACGGGCAGACTTTACAAATGTTAGATGATTCCAAAGCCAAAACATCACATCCAACTGCAATATACAATTTTAGGGATCCAGTAGAAGGTGAAATCACGAGAGCGCGGCGTTTCCCAACCTCTCAGGCTGAAGAGGCCTGAGGGATACAGTCAAAAGCTCTGGAAAATTCTAGTAGGTGAACCTTGGGTTAGAATGAACCTCCATACGGTGCCAGAATAACCTGAACAGTTAAATTGTAGATGGATTTCACTTACATAGCTCTTTTCAACAGTGGTTAATGGCTCCCAAAGTGCTTTTACGGATTGCTCTCATTCACATGCCAGTGGCGTCGTAGCTGCCATGCATGGTGCTGGCCTCCACCGGGGGCAGCTTAGGGTTCAGCGTCTTGCCCAAGTAGACTTCAACATGTGGACAGGAGGCAGGATCGAGTCGCCAACCCTGGGATTAAAGGATGAGCCGCTCTACCTCATGCATACGCAACATAGCTGCAACGTCCAGAGTTCAATTCCAGGCGCGGATCTTTGTAACTCATACCCCTCTCTTTCTCTCCCCTCATCCCCCGTCTCCCTCTATACTACCAACTATCTAATGAAGGTGAAAATGCCATCCCATTGACCTACTGGTTAAGACACATATGACACGTCTCTGGTTCGATTCTGGCCAGGGACCTTTGTTGCAAGCACAAACTCCTCCACCTTTCCTGTCAGCATCTCAACTGTTGCTATGCAATAAAGGCAAAAGGTCGGGCCTCAGTTGGGAAGCACTGCTACAGATCAGCCTCGGCTGACGGCGGATGTAAACAAGCCGCTATATCTACAAGTGACATGCTGTAATAATGCTGTATAATTTAGTATGAAGAGGAGCTTTATCCCCAAAGTAGAGATCCTGTAGAATCTGCCAGATTTTCAGAAATAAAAACAAACAACAGGCATTAGTCACCTGCAAATTGCTCCAGCAGTAAATTGAAACTTAAAAAAAGCAAACCCCCCCAAAAAAAATAAAAATCAATGCTCCATGAAGTCACACTCATTTCAAATAATCTCCATTAAATCTGAATATTGCATGTAAATCCGATATGAGTTTTGTTCATCCGTTCTGTAGATTTTGGAAAAATAGTGCAACATTAGAAGTCAACTTCATAACCAGTTTCAAAGTGGTATTTTGAGACTGAACGTCATCCACATACGCCTTCACCTGTCGGAGGGGCCGCTTGCCGACCTCGATCAACTGCATTTAGTTTGACTACATCACTAGAGACTTCGCAACACATAAACAAGTCAACAGATAAGTCTTTAAGTTGAATATTGACACACACGCAGAGCAGAGATGCAGTGTCTTGCCGAGTGACTAAAAAGGCCTACAAAAAGCACGTCCATCTCTTGATTACTTGCTCAGTTTGAGGCTCGTCTCTCCTCACAAATATCTCTACTCTCCACTGTGACTTGATAGAACCTCTACAGAGAACTGTTATGGACAGAATACCAAAGATCACGCACTGGAGCAGACATATTTCATTCTGCAGCACTAAAGTGTACAGTAACGTCAATAGTCTTTCATGCCTCTTGCATCCAACTGCTGCAAGCAAAGACAATGTCTACCACTGAGCAATAAAACACTGACTGGAAACAAATACTCAATTGCTTTACAACAACCTTGGGTGAGGATTGTGTTTGTAGGAGTACATATACGTGGGCGTGTGTGCATGAATGCTGGCCACTTTCTCTGAATGAGCAGAGTGTGACGCGTGGAGAGGAGTGCTGGGGATGAGGTTGCAGGGTGATTTACAGCCTGGGTGATAAAAGTCTGACCCCCGTGTCATTTGCAGCACTCCCCGTTCGTCGCCATCATTTCTCTCGCTCCGTATACCCATTCCTCTTCTTCCCTGTTTGAAAACCTTTCCCTCTTCCCTCCCTCCCGCCAGCCTCCTTTCCTGCATTTCAGACGCTCCTCACATCTGTTTCATCTCTTCCCCTCTGCTTCTTGTGTGTGAAAGTTGAATCGCGTTGCCGTTCCACGAACGAGGGGAAAGCATCAATTAACACTGTCACATTGACGGCCAAATATAGACAAGTATCGCAACCGCAGAGATGTGTGTGTCATAACAACTGCACATCATGCTCAATGACAAAATGAGAGCAGAATTAGTCATCTTAGGGGCTAAATGTATTCTTAGCGGCTCCAGTTGATGTATTGTGGCTGGCAAAATGTGAAGTTACGTGAACTGCAGAGATGAAAAGAAAACATCTTATTTCAGGGGTGCTGATAGAAGCACCGATACAGTTGCCCAGCCACGGTGGAGTGTGTGTGTTTTTACCCAGGGCCTCACCACATGATTATTTAATTATGGATATAGACGCATTTGAATACTGCAGCAGTTCAATACTGCAGTCGTAGCTTTGATTTTCAGGTGCTCTAAAACTGGCTGTTGCAATATCAATATGTTCTTTTAGTGTTTTAGTTTTATTACATTTATATTATTTTTTTATGCAATATATTGTAACACGGTCAATACAACCGAGTGCATAGTCAAATCAATAATCAAAACCATCCAGCTTCCCGATAACCGTTAAAAATAGATTGCATTATTGTTGTGTACAAGCATTCTCGTGCCAAGCTCATTCCATCATGCTCTTCCATGTGAAATATTATGATATCAGCCTCTTCGGGCTTCATGACAAATCAGCCAAACTTTATTGAGTTCGTACGCGGGGTCAGGGGTAGTCCTGTATTGCATCTCCTTAAACAGCACGAGGCAATCGAGTTGGTCATTGAGTTTTCAGGTCTGGGAGAATCAGAGAGTCGGACCGCATCGATTCAGGCGGAAAGAAATGCGTGTCTGATGGTTGCATCACTGCACTGCTACACTTAAAAACAACCAAAAGGCTGTTTTTGTATTTTTTTAAATCCAGTGTCTATAAACAGGAGGACACACAGCACACTAGGAAAATCTAATCACGAGTGAATAAACATGGGCTGTATTCCTCACAAGGCTGGTAACGATAAATACTGAGAAGGCAGAATCTGTCGGGAAAGCAGCACAGTACGGATTGTATTTTGAACGCGAGCCTGACATGAAGTACAGCTCATAATATGGACAAAAGGACTGACGTGGAACAGACTTGGCTGCTAATCCAAACTCCAGGGGATCTGTGATCAGTTGTGCATTTGTCTGCATATTACATGACTAATGATGTCAGAGACGGAGGGGAGGATTGCTTCAGATCGGCCAATCAAGATGCTAATTGGCTGCATTAGGCATTTCTGCGGCGAGCCAGAGCCAAAGGCAGCAGATTAAAATGAGCTGCTGCGAATCTATATTCTGTGTGAATTTCGAGGGGAGGGAATAATAATAATAATAATATACACAGAAAAGTTCCAATAAAACTCAGTTCACTGTCCCCTGAAGCCATCCGTCATTTAAAAAGGCATCCATAAAGGGCAAGACCTGTGATCCTCACATGCTGCAGCAGAGCAGTGATGGTGGGTCTCCCAGTCAGACTACGGCTTCAGTCAAATGCTTCTTTGTTGGAAACAGTGGTGACATTTTGCTATACAGATACCCAGTCCGAGTAATTCAGTTAGCGGCGTGCTGTATGAATGACTTCAGCTTCTGCAGCACTACGGGCCCTTCTGTCATATGGACGAATCAGCAGAGGGCTGTGTTAACGGTTAACATTTGGGGGACACCGTGCAATTACAATTTTCCTGAATTTTCTATAAGAGGCACAAGTGTGAAATTCATCCACCGAGAACTAACTGGGGGGTAAAATTGGCTTTGACTGGCTGCACACCTGCTCTTTCCTCTATCGGTGAAGCGACAGACAATGCAGCGCGGTAGTTGCTGAGATTTACTTACCGGTACAAGGAACTACAAGTCAATTTAGTCTATAGAGGGCGTCCGTCTGTGTGTAATCACAGTAAAACAGGGAGAATCCGACACAAGCAGTGGTCCCAACCTGCGGGTCTTGATCTCTCCAAAGGGTCAAGGAAAAACTGAAGGTTGGTGAGATTATTTACATGATTACATGATATTAATAATCATCCCACACAATGTGATCATACAGACAAATTATATATTCCCTGAATCTTTGTGTTTGGCGGTTATTACAATTTTTTATTTTATCTTTTGTCTGTGATGTTCCTAGTCGCCACAGTGCTGAAATAAAGTCTATAGAAGAAGAAAAAAAAATGGAAGAACTCAAGAGACCCACGTCTTTGTCAGACCAGACAGAACAACAACTGGACTTGGATGAAAGCCAAGAACGTTCCCTTTAAAATGATGCAGTCCAACATTAATAAAAGGCCCTTAAATGAAGCCTAATTGAGGATATACACCAGTGCTTAAAGTCTGGCTATCACACAATTTTATTAACTGCAGACATACACCTTTAGAAAAAAAATGTGCCTGCTGACTATCTGCTAAACTACCATCATCCTGCCTCCTGTGCCTTCACTCGGGTTCAAGCTCTTGTGAACACTGTTGCAAGATGCTTTTAGTCAGACGCTGGTTAGAGCGAAAACAATGACTCACACAACAAATTAAGCATTTCTCACAGCCATTTCATTACTTTACTGTATTAAAGCTTTATTTATCTGGTGAAAGTTGACAGACTTTTTTTTTTTTTTTTTTAGAAAAAGCATGCATTACATTCACACCTTCCCAGGAGGGTAATTTACCGTTTAGTTTAATTTGCTTGTGTGTCGGGGACAATCCCCATTAATTAACATTAAAACAGTAAATGAGCTTATGCTCGTTTTAAAATGAGCTAAAGCTCATTCACATCTGCCGTCGCTAACCGGGTGTTTAAAGACCCATTACAATAAATATATCTTATGACAAACTACAAAGTTAAGACAGCTGGAACGATGGCTGTGGACCAGGAATCTAACGTGCACTTGTGAATTTAAGGCAATGCTGCCCCTCAACTCATAACTGCCCGACTTCAGGGCAACAACAAACAACTATAGGTTAACGTGGAGGGGTGATGCTTATTCACCGACCCCGTGCTGTATTCTCAGCTGCCGACGTGCTGGACGCGTTTTCTAGCCACCGACAAATGCAACACCTCCGGGCTTCATCCGGTTGATTACTTCAATGGCGCTTATGAGGATCTGGCAGCCACAGTGGAGCGGACACGGCCGCGCTGCAGTACACGATGTGCCCTATTGGATACCTGTGATAGAAGCTGGCCAGGCGGCAGCTGGCAACAGGAGGCGGACATCAGATGACTGCTCTCAGCACTGGGAACAAAGCAAGCAGCTGAGGGAGCGGTGGGTGGGTTGGCCCCGTCTTTAAAGGAAGCCAGGCTGTGATTATCACAGTGCAGAACGGAGCCACAAAACGCTGCTAACGCAACCAGGCCAGTTAGCCAACACTTGATGCTAATTAACCACTGCCACCTGCAGCTTGCAGCGCAACACAGATTCCAATGCTGAATGAGCCATCAATCTATTTTTACACACATATGTCCGATACTCAATACACCGTTATACACCACGCGAGTTAAAGGATAAAGCTCTTGAGATGAATTGTGAAAGTAAACTTATAAGTAAGCTTATAAATTATCGACATGTTAGTCATCTCTTCATAATCATTTGTTTGTATAATTAATATTTAGTAATTATAGACTTGTGCATTTACTTTAGCTAATAGCTCCAGTTTTACTCATGTCTCCAATCTTGAAACTTCCCCCGGATCCATGTGTTTAAGAGTGTGAGCGTGTGTAGGTGTGTGTGTGTGCGTGTAAGTTGAGCAACGTGACTCTCGCATAAGAGGTCAAAAGGGTCGGCTACACGGTGGAATACAGCTCCTTATATGGAAGCGTTTCTGCTCAGCAGACCGTGACTCGAGGATTCTGTAGGAGTTGGAAAGTTCCTATAGGTCCCAACTTATGCAACATGTACAGTGGCCAATGGAAATACGTTTCTTTGTCTCAAACACTATAAAAGCTGTGTTCTGGTATCTTTTCTTTGAGACAGCTGATGACTTCCGACGGTCTGTCTCCTATTGCACAATATATTTTGTAGGCGTTTCCTGTGTTTTGTTCAACTTTCAGAGCATAGGCAGTTTTCCCACGACAGAATCAACTCATTTCCAAGGGTCTTGTGAGGACGTGTGAAGTAAAGATTAGCAATAACAGGGTACTTAATCTATGTTCCAAAATATGATACCTCGTAAAATGGAGATTAAGATGAGTTAATACTTTGAGGGTCTTAATTTTTGCTAAACTGATAATACCCCGCAGATACCTGAATAGACGATTAACACGGACAGTGAAGTGAAACGGAAAAAACAAATAAGAAAACTGAATTTTGTCAGCGTTTAATAAACTTGGAAAAATAAAGAGTATTATGAAATTAAAAGGCATAAGAAATAAAAAGGTACAAAAAGGAAAAAAATATATAAATACACATGCAAGACTCTTGTGTCTTCTGCCCCAACTATGTGCACTGTACAGCTGTGCAGCAAGCTACAAACACTTCCAATAAAAGTTGAAGACAGGAGTCATTCTTTGTACTTTTTATTGGACGCAAAACCATATAAACGGATATGTCGGCTAAACTGCGACTGCCATGGAACGGTGTCTTTAGGTTGCTACCAGCACCCCTTTAAGCACTTCTGTTCCAGTGGAACCGATTACACATTTAAAATCCAGTAATTAGCACCATTAATGTAAAGGTTAGTTTTAGCAGACGGCTGTGCTGATATTAGCTGCTCTGACGATAAACTTCAAGTCGCCGCGCCGCACAGCTCTTGCTAGCTTGGTTTACGATTCCTGGCCAGTATTCCACTTTTATGGTATCGTGTGTGTTTCAGAGTTTCATTAAATGATGCTTTTCTTCCGATTACAATTGACAGAATCCTGATTTGCGATTGTAAGCCGAGTCATTTCTGCTGGGTTTAATGACTCCGCTGCACTTTCACATCCACCCTGCGGAGGTCGGACAGAAGCGGCATGTGCTTCCACTGTCTGCCACCCAGTAATGGTCGGTGTCACTTGAGAGTGCAACACTTAAATCGGACAGAAGATTCGTCTGTGTGTGTGTGTGTGTGGAAGGGAGTCCAGGTGTTCAGATGAAATGCCAGTTTTGTCTTTTGTCGACCTTCCTTTGTGCGCGTTCCGTCTTGTGATTTCCAACAGGTCCCAGAGTTCCTTTGATGAGGCTGGAAACTTGCTGCGTTCAGCTGTAAAACATTAAGCACAGGCCGCGAGACAGGAAGCCAGAAACGGGACACTTTCAGCCGAGAAAAACTCAACCGCGTTGGTGCGTTTTCAGGCTGCAGCCGGTTGAGAAACCTTCTCTGCCGCTCGTGCGATGTCTTCAACATGCTGAATGTGAGTTGCAAAAGCGTTTGTCTGGAAGGACACGCTAGCTGTTCGATTTGGGAGAGGCCGACGCCAGAATGCCATTCACAGTTCTGTTTCACGTAGCAGGATTCTTTTCTGTCATCACACTCTGAGGCGACATCTACATTTGCACAGTTACTTACAGGTAAAATAGCCCCATTTAACCCTTTTTTCACCGCAATGTTAAAATGCTGTTTTACGAAAGGAGCCCCGTTAAAGTGGCCTTGTTTTTAGGATGCCAGCCACGCGACCAGGCGGTCAAAGGTTCAGTGTCCTGTAACTCCACATTCCCTTTCCAACTGCAAATACACCGTGCCGCTATATCGTGTGAAAGCAACACACACATGCCATGGCTTAAGTATATCAAGCATCTCTGGCTCATTGACTGCGTTACATTGTCCCCCCCGCAGCACTGCCTAGATATTACTTGTACATCACACTATATTACCTAAACACCCGACACGTGATTGGGAGCGACAGCATAAAGTGCAACGCTGTGATGCACCCGAGTCTCAGAGATCTGGACGTGGACTCGATGGGAAGCTGCCATATCTGCCACGGAGAGGAGGAAGTTCCAGTGTGGCTCATGGAGAGACACAGGGGATCAGCTCCTCGGAGAGAGCGAGTAAGTCATTATATTTCACCTTCAAAACAAGAGGGCTCCCCGTTCGTGTCCTTGTCACATGATGCTTTTGGTGTAGGAAGATAATGATATATAGGTCGTCTGTTGTTGCTATAAAAAGAAATCTCTATTAAGCTGAAGCTCATGTTGAGTGAATGCATATGTGGTTTTGGAGGGAAGGGAAGGCGACGTCTGCTCTTAGAGACTCACTCAGCGGCTTATGCCACCGACATGATCAAGACACGTCCTGCGTGATGATGGCAGTTAGAAATCAATAAAACAAACAGTTTACCAAACTCCAAGTCTCAATTACTTTCATTATCGGTTATTTGTGGACCGTTTTCTAAATTAACCTATTCATTGTTAAATCTCTAAGATGTCAGAAAACCAAAGAGATCCAGTTCACAATAAATAAATAAATATATATTTGCTCAGAAACCTGGAGGCCCTTCACTCAAAACCTGATTTAATAAACTTGTACTGAAGGTTACACCAGTCTGCAATTCACTGCGATTTCTCAAAATCAGAAATAGCAGAACAACAACTAACACTAACAATAAGGAGCCCTAATTCCAGAGAAAATGTAAATAACCGCTGCTTTGAATCCGTTAATCACGGTTGAGGTATTTTGTAGTAGTAGTAGTAGCAGTAGTAGTAGTGGTAGTAACGCTGAAGGTGTTCATCCCACCACGTTATAGGTGGGAGCTTTGACACAGCAAAGGAAGCAGGACATCATGGGATCGGCTCTCTTAGGAGTCCACGAACAAGATTCTGAGCCGGCGCCAAGAGCCACTGACATCATGCTCCACTTCTGGCTTTCAAGTGGAGCATTCAGCTAAAAGGTATCCATTAATGGGGACCGGCTGCGTGGTCGAGAAACACCGGCACCATACCAGAGACCTGGTCTGCGGAGGCAAGTGCAGCTGCCAAACCCACCAAGAAATAAATAAAACGTCTGCTCGTCCTCTTCAGCACGTCAATGAGTGTCAGTCTGATGTCTCGTCAGTCAGACTACATTTGCTGCAGCGTGTGACGTGGCTGGGCTGTGGTTAAATAACCACGTCTTAGCCAGTCGCACAGAGCAACTGGTAAAACGGTGGAGGCAAAATAAACAGACGTAGTGGCTTTTGGAGGGAGGATTACATTTCCAGGTCGGCACTGCGTGGAGTGGCTAAGTATTGGCCATAACCTCATTTCACTCTGCTCACGTTAAGTGGCTCTCAAGGGACCTGTTCTCTAATTCATTCGGGCAAAGCCAGCGAGAGAGTGTGTGTGTGTGTGTGTGTGTGTGTGTGTGTTCGTTCGTGGCTTTGGGTGTGCGTTCATGAGGATGGGACAGTGCATATGTGTGTGTGTGTGTGTGTGTGTGCGACTAAGATTTGAGATTTTTCTTTATCTCTTGCCTCGGGGTCTGAGTCAAGCACTACCCACAGTGATGCAAACTCTAACACACACACACACACACACACACACCCCTGTACTTCCCTCCCACTCGCACAAATAGACGCTCACACACGTGCACTTTCGCTCAGATGACATCAAAGTGTTCAGAGTGCGCGTCTACCTACGCACATGTCATTTCCGAAATGCAAATGATTCATCATGAAATGTTTTCTGGTGACATTTGAAACAGGAAGGAAAAAAAAAAAAAAAAAAAACACACCTGGAGATCCTGCAATGTACCTCGAGCCTTACAGGAAACATGCTTGATGGCATGCGGCAATAAATATTTGAGGTGTTAAACAGACTTGGTATAGGCATTGATTGAGTTACATGGGTTAAAGTCCTAAACCACTAAACAGCATCAGCACTGGTTGAAGGAGATTTACTCCTCAACCTTCTCCCTGAGGAGAGGCATCAGGCATGACTCTCCCCACCCTCGTTGCTATTGAAACCAGCTGAAAATGTCAAGAAGATCTTGCAAAATATCCAGCTAGAGAAAAGAATCCAACTCTCTGTATGATGTTTATTGTGAGGCCAAGTTAATGCCTCTCTGTCAAGCTGTATTTATGAAATGTGCATCCCACAATACCCCCTGAAGGTGCGTCCACTGATCATTTCAGCAAAATACAAAAAAAATGAATACCTTGCATTTGCTAAATAAAAGCGGTAGCTTAGCAGCACCAAATATTTCATTCTACATGTGGGTCTGTCATTGTTCAGTAATTACTTCCTGTCTGTAGAGTCGTCAGACAGCCTGAATGACCGGTGCTGCAATTCTGCCCTTTCCCCTAATAAGCATACTTGCAGCTCATCAAACAGCGAACATGTGACGGTTCATCACCACCTAGGAACGAGCCATTTCCTCGGGCATGATTGCATGATAACGGATGCAGATTTCTTACTGTTTATATTCATCCAAACTAAACTCAGCATATCTTTTTTTAAAGAGTTTCACCCAAATAGTTTTAACTCACATTACAGTAGTTTTACAAGGTACAAAGGCTGTTTTTGTTATGTGTCCTCTCGTCCATATAGTAGTAATCTAACAATTTTTACGTGATGCACATGACAGGCAACACTATTAAGGTCAGCGCATTTCCTTCAATAAAAACCGGAACTCAAGTAAAAGGGGGTGTCCATTAACGGCTGGGGATGTGGTCGACACGATCAAATACAGGCCGGCCTCCCATTTAGGCTGGGGAAAAACAAGTGTAAGGGTTTCTGTCCACTGAAACGCTAGAAGGCTTTTAATTTGAAACTGATACAGGAAGTGTTTAGTAACAGTGTGATGCAGGGCAAACGGGAGCGGATCAAAATACTAAATTATGACAAATAATACTCATCAAACAGAGGGAATTAGAAACAAAGGCCTGCCTCTAATAAAAGCCTGCTTCAGATAAAGGCCTGGTACCTTCTGCAGTTCAGGTAAATAAAGGCCGCGGCCGATATCAGAGGAAATACTGTACGTTACCACGTCCAGTGTACAACACATTACAATTACGGCACAATGTTCTGCTCAGTTGGCAAACCTTTTTATGAACATATAACATAAAAACATAACAAACATATTATGAACCAACCACCCAAAGCTCAACTCCTAGGTGACGTAAATCTTGGAGAAAGAAATATCAAATTCAATCCTGCCTTGCACCGTGGTAGTGATAAAAAAGGTTTCCAGTGGCATTAAGCGTTTTGCAGCATCAGCTTCAACATGTCTGTACAGATAAACCTGGTTAGAAAAGATTACTCGGGTACAGTGAACCAAAACCTAGCTGAAAGCAGCTCATCTGTGGTGATTCTGGGGCCAGTGCAAGACAAGATTGAACAATCTCTCCGAGCATAAAAAGATGCCGAAGGTGCATAGCACACACATTTCTATATGGTTTTACATCTGCCTGACTAACTTCCACAATTTAAAGTCTTAGTGCGACCTTTGAGTACACATACTGAATAACTCTGAAGTAGGCTTTGCATGCAAGCAGCTGCTGTCTCCTTATTAGGCTGATCTACTGTTCCTGCAACTTCCTGGCTTTACAGCACTCTGGTGCCCTACTGTGCTGTTCATTAGAGAGATAATTACATCTGCAGGAGATCCTTCTGCACTGTCTTGTCACCTTGGCGTGTCTGATCAGACGCCCTACCTCATCCCCGTCTTCCGTTTCCCCCGCCAACCCCGCTGTCAGACAACGGTCAACCAGCATCGAGCGCTTGGCGTCGGCAGCAGCAGTGGCGATTCATCCGGAGGAGGGCTAGATCTGTCTCCTTAATCAGACCCTAAACTTTCGAGGGTATCGATCATGAATCTCTGTCAGAGCCATTTACTGACACTTGATGTATGCAGCGTGGCAAGGGGGCCCATCCCTGCGTCGGTCAATGTGGGGAAGAATAAGGGGGGACAAGAATTAAAGGAAGGGAGGAAAAACAAGACATCGGGGGTAAAGAGAGGCTTTAGTTCGCAAATCGATGCTTGACAATACGCTACCACCATCCGTCAGCATGTGAGCATATGAGCCGTGCCAATGACATGGGGAAATGAACCTCATTGTCACACGTGTACAAGTCTACAGACATAATCGTGCCAGTTACGATGCATTACAATGTATTCTGACGCTGATGAGCTCGTCAACTTAAGGAGAGCTGGGCAGCCAGCTCGTGCTCATCTTTGCACAGTCTCCTCCTCTCTTCCTGTCACACATCAACGGCACATCTAGCCTGCAGGCGGCGTGAACTGGGGCACAAACAATAACAGTAATCATGGAAAATCATGTGCTGCTCTGGCGGAGGAGACCAGCTGACTGCTGGAGCCCAGAGGTCCTCCCGAGCAAGCAGCAGAGAGACAGGGAGGGGGTGGTGGGCGGGAAGCAGCGAGGAGAGGAAAGAACAACATCAGAAAGCAAAGAGGAGAAGGATTCGCCTCTCATTCCCTCTCCTCGACGAGCTTAGTCATCTTCGTTCCCGCATTTTGCCCTCGTCAGGGAGCTTCACCATCTCCCCTCCCTCCTCCCTCACTCCCATCCTCTCCTCGTTCTCTTCCGCCATTCAACCAAAAACGTACAACACTCGCTTGGCGATACGCGCTGAAGCTTCGAGAAGGGCTGCAGGACATGGCCGTATACCTTTGGCCGGAATCTTTGACGAAGGGCCACGTCTTATGACTAATAACCAGCGGGGTGGAGGGACGGATCATTGGCTTAAAGCAGTGTGCTAATGACCAGACACCAGAGATGTACATAGTGCTTACCCTTTAGATAAATCCACTACCGCCCTAATTACTAATCTTTAAATGAAACTGTAATTGCTGTGTGAAATCAAAGCTAAATCACCCTTTTGTATAAAAGAGGTTGCAGGAAAGACGCCGTTGTAATTTCCACTGAAGCCGGGATGACGGTCATGAATGAGCAAACCTCAGATCAATGGGTGCTGCTCTGTACAGTAATCTAGCGCAGTCTTAGCTTTCATTACAACATCGGTGTGTGAGAAATCAATTGGCTGGTATCTCATTATTGTCTGGCTGGGAAGAGTCTGGGGAGCTGAGGCCGTGCTGTCGGCCCGGACCTTCCAATAGGCCAGATTTACACACATGCATTTATGATTTAATGTTATTGCTATTATTTTTTTACCGTCACATTTCTGAATCTAAATCTGAACGAAAAAAACAGTGACAATGAAAATGTGTGAGATTTTACAAATTCAATTTTCACAAGATGAATGTTATCCGTTTAATGATACATCAAAGTGAATCGAGCCCTCCAAAAAGGAGGTTACGCAGTAGAAAGGTGGCTCTGTTTGGATGACTAAAACACAGTGAATGTGATCTCCAACTCCAAAGGCTACAGTCAAGTCACATGTCTCATGTACGCTTTCTCTACAGAGCCTGTTCAATTATCATTTTACTCCATTTTCTTCTCTTTACTAGACCTAAAAAGGTCAGCTGGGCTTCTGGTGTTCCCTACTAGCTTACATGTACCTGCTGACCAGCCAGGAACACAAATGTCACGGCCATAATGAAGGAAAAATAGACGTCAGTGTCACGATGAGTTGTTCAGGCAGCAGCGAAATGGACCCAAGTGCAGACAAACCGGGAGGCTCATGTAGATAACGGAAAATGCGCTTACGTGCGGATAACACAGGAAGACAGGTAACTGGTAAGTCCAAGTTCGGAGACAAAACCCACGAGGTACATCCACAGCTGCAAAACAGGAACACGGGCAAGCAGCACAACAGTGACGAGCCCGGAGGGTTCAAACGGAGCGAGTCAGAAAAGGGACCAACGATGGAATCGGTGAACACTAGAACACAGATGAAACTAATCAAAACAGGCGGCAAAAGAACAAAGACAGGAAGCAAAACTAGACAGACAAGAGGATAAACTACCAAAATAAAATGGACCAAGAACATAGAACGTTATACTCTATGATGGCACCGAGTGTGTTAACCAGAGTTTGTTCTTTGTCGCTCACCTTTGTCAGGTAAAGTGACACGTTGACTCAGCGCAATTAAAAAGAGTCATTTCTGTCTCCAGAAACATCTACATGGCAAAGACCGGGATCAGCAGGAGCCGCCGATAACATCATCTGCAGCGGCAGCTTTCATGCAATAGTAAATAAGCAGCATGGGGCTCCCGCAGCCCCCCGGGGCCCTTCGAGTACAGTAACGCACAGTGCCGAGTGCTCCAGAGAACGCTGCCCGTCTGCCAGCTCGCCCGCCTGCGTCACGATACAGGGGGGCGTTGGGGGATGGGAGGAGGGTCACATGTGCGAGGTGCTGCTCTCCATGTCGTTCCCCATCTCCACCTCTGAACTGATTCCACGGAGCACTACTGGGGAGCATTTCTGCGAGCCGAGTGACTCCAGAGTCACTCTAGCAGAGGAAACGAGCCAGAATAGTAATGCAAGACACGGAAAAACACCAGTCTTTCAGATGACAGCGGTGCTCCTCATTTCCCAGAGAGGATTATGGTTAGAGGCAAGTACAAATTGCTCAGCCTGTGCAACGAAACGCGTGTTGCATCAGCAGCAGAGATGTAGTCGAGGGTAAATCCATCGCTTTTATTTTCTGAACAGAGTTTACCACCTATTATGGGGTCAAACACTCTTATGTACATGACACTAAATTCTGTTGGATTTTTGGCTCAAGACAAAAACAGATTAATGGACCGGTGCACACATGTGTGGAAACAAATGTCCTCTTTTGGGGACAATAAGGTTTACCTACCGTATGTGAGGGCTGCAAAGTGACAGTAACTTTCATTATCAATTAAACGGCCAATTATTCTATACAATTTCTTATTTTGTCTGACCAACCATCCAAACCCAAGGATATTCAATTTGCAATTATATAAAAACAGACACAACACAGAAAAGCAATGAACGTCTTGCATTTTTTCTTGAAAAATCACTTGTCGATCAACTAATAAATTGTTTTCAGCTCTGCTACCTATGTTTGGAAACTTTCCTTCACAGCTTCACAGCGTTGCTGCCGGCATACGATGAAAAGGAACGTTCCTCCAAAAAAATCTATCTTTTAATTATCAAACACTCACCGCCTGCAAGCTCTGAAAAGTTTATTCAATGAATGCGCTACATCCTGTGGAACTTGCAATGTAGTCAACATGTGACTCAGAGGTGGAGAAAAGGGTTATTACGCAGGAGTGATTTAGGAGGTTTCCATGGACGCATAGATGTTTTGACACCTTCTCTTGCCATGAGTGCAGGAGCGAGTGTACGACCCTGTCAGAGCCACCTTTAAAGCCTAGAAAATATTCCTTTAAATATGACGTTCCAGTCAGAAGCATTTCAGTGTCAATATACATAAGGCATGCGAGGGGGGGATGTGGTTCTGCCCGGAAGCGTCAAGCGGGGAACGGCGAACGTCACTCCGATCGGTCGAAAGTGTCGTGATGAGTAGCGGAGCCGTGACCTCTGAGGGAGAGCGGGGAAAAACAGAGGAGAGGAGGTACAAGGCAAAGTGCAGCATAACAGAAAAGGCAGTGACAGCAGAAACGGAGCAGGAGGGAAAAAGGGGGAAGAAGAACAAGAGAGGCGGGAAGTTTGTGGTGGGCCAACGCCTAATCCTGCCAGCGCTCCGGGCTTCGGAAACAGAGGAGTGATATCAGCAAAGACACATTCACAGCCTGCCGATCGCCTAAATGAGGCCACTTCCGTCTTTAGAAAAAGAAATAAAAAGACTCTGCGCTGCTTCGCCACCTCCTCTGCAATCACACACACAGAGTGGAGAAAGGCCTGGAAGCCGTCTATTGCCCTCATTCAGAATCCCACTATGTGATTATCTGAGTGCTGTTCCACACTGCTGGTCCCCCAAAATGGGCGCAAAACTACATCTGTATTAAAGTGGTCGCGTTACAAAAGACGTGTCAGATGCAGTAACATCATTACAGCCTAATCAAGAGCAAAGACCTTCATAACACGGCAGCACAAAGGTGACGGCTGCGTCTGTGAAATAAGCTCATTCGTATTGTCCAAAAAGAAGCTGCGACTCTTATCTGTTGCATATTAAAACAGAGGCACCAGAGGGCCACTTTCAATTCGCTTAGTGGCCCTGTATAATTCCCAAGGTCTAACAAACCTCTTCATAAACCATTAGAGTAACGTTGACATCACGCAGGCCAATAAGACGCCATCAGATTAATTAATGGAACGGTTTGTGCCAGGACGTCGCTAGGAGGATCCCAATCACTGGAGTGACGTCTAATTTAAGCCGGGTGCCAGGAAAGGCGCCAGAGCAGTATGTCAGCTCTGTCATTACACAATGACAGCCAATACATCACAACAGCGCCACCACCGAGCCTTTACTGCCGTTGGACATCAGCGAAATTGTCTGATAATGGAAATGTTATTTCACGTTGGCAGCCCCGGGTGCGTTCTCTGGAGATGAAGTGGTGGGAATGTTTGGACAGCAGAGGACTCGGATGTGGTAGGTAGTCCAGCAAGAATGGGGTGAGACGTGCATTCAAATATGGGACGAGAGAGGTAAGATTGGTTTGCTCTGTTCTATTCAGTGCGTAAACTCTGATTAAGGTTTCCCCTTTTTGTCTTGTACTCTCAACTGTGCATTATGGCCACTGTGTAACTCCTGAGGAGGATAAAAGCCCAAAGGCTAAAGTACGAGCGCATAGACCACGTAACCCCGAGTTCAAACCTGGAGTCAGAGACAAAGCCGAGATGGAAACGCAGCAAAGGCCGTCTCTGGTAAAAGGTATATTTATAACATCTCAATAACAACACGTCAACTCCCAACAACGTCTTCCACACTGTCGGAGTGACGAGGCGTAAGTGGGCTAATTCAAATTATTCTGAGGGCCATGGGGCAAGAAGGGATAAAAAGCAGATATTGAAATGGTTTTCTTGCCGGATTCATTCAAAGTAGGAAGTATCACTTTAACACGTCAAACCCCTTTCAAGCCGTAATGTGAGATCACACCAAAGCGTGTGCCTCGCCCGTGTCTCTGAAACCATGCGGATTACTGTGCTATCGGCGGGCGAACAAAGTCCTCCCCTCTCCAACAGCAAACCTCCGGAGTCTTCTGGAAACAGAGTGGGGAGAGTGTGCGACTGGAATTACTGACACACTTTTAGAAAG
This sequence comes from Gadopsis marmoratus, assembly GCA_036023855.1. Lineage (NCBI taxonomy): Eukaryota > Metazoa > Chordata > Actinopteri > Centrarchiformes > Percichthyidae > Gadopsis > Gadopsis marmoratus. The sequence continues at coordinate 24,605 of JAVQJF010129349.1, forward strand.
TGCTAATCTCCGCTTACTGCAGGAAGTGTCACGCAGGGCCTTTTCTTTTCCATCCACAAATTGCTACGAAAATGAACAAACCACACCAAGATTTCAAGTTCAATATTTCCACGGCGTTTCACCGATTTGTCTGCAAACAAACGGAAGCCTGCCGTGTCACACAACCAACATGGTTGAATGCACACTGCATGTGAATTAAGCCTGGGATTTTACATACCAAGTACTTATCAGGTTTATTTTATTTTTTTTATCTGGGGATGTCTGAAACATGATGGCGTAATTCAGATTGTCAAACACAGCACGGCAGCACCACTACAAGTACTGTACATTACTAAAACAATAGCTTAACACCGATGCTTCACCCAAAGTGCTTTACAAAACCAAAACCATCATTATGCAATCCAGTCTAACTGGAGTCCAGCTGATTAGACCCCACATCCCCAAAAGGGATGAAAAAAAATACCACAAATGCGCTCTCTTAACACTCTCTTAAACTAGAAACTATCTTGCATGGTTTAATTTGGACATAGAGATTTCATTTGGCGTTAGCAAGAGTCACTGAGTTGGAAAACTTTCCAAAGTAATGATACTGGAAGACACTATTTGTGCCATGTTCCTTTATGCATAATCAATTGATGGACTGCAAATTAAAAGATAATTACATCGGCCTTATTGCAAGTTGAAGTATCCAGTATCCAGTAAAAGGACTTGTGGGAATTCAAATGAGAACAAAGCAATGCAATCACACACTGTACGCAGCAAGGCAGTGAAGCAACAAAATGGAGGAAGCTTCAGATGTCCTGTGTGGGCGAAATACACCAAACCAAGTAAGTAAAAGCAACAATTTAATCGGAAAAAAAAAATATTCTTGGCAAATTGGATCCAAACAGATAAAATAAATCAAAGATGGGCGTCCTGGGGGCCTTTTGATGCATGTCTCTTCATTCTTCCTGTCTATATCTACACTATCAAACAGTCAGCAAAGCCAAAAGCATCACAAGCATCATTGCAGCGGCTTACCTGTGGCAGGGCGGAGCTAAGCTGGCGCTGGAGGGAGTCGCGGTCGTAGATGACGTCCTGAAGATGCTGCTGGGCCAGGCCGAGGCTCTCCTGGGTCTCCCTCAGCGTGTCCAGCAGCCGGTCCCTCTCGTCCAGCATGTTGACCATCAGCTGCTCGAAGTGGGAGTCCGGGTCCGAGGCGCTGCTCTGAGAGCCACGCTGGCTCAGCGCCGTGTCCTCGCTGATGGTGGGCATCACCTCGCACATCATCCTGGCGCTGCCGGGCAGGAGGGAGATTAGATTAGATTAGAGTGTCGGAATGAGATGACGACAGTGTTGCAGTGTAACCTGTGAAAATTAAGTGCTGAATAAGTTGTGTTTTCCACAATTGCACTCATGTATTTCTGTTGACCCCCAAAGAGGAAATTAGCCTCCATTAGCCTCAATCTGAAGTAATCCTCTAACTGAATTTCTCAATAAAAATAGTCAAATTTGACGTGTACATAGTAACCATTTAAAACACATTCAACTGCAAGAGGCAGAATTAAGTAACGGATGGCAAATTCAAATGAATTTTAATTTACTTGGGTCATACCATAATCAGTTTAATTGAGTGAAGGAGGACTCTCTTTAGCTTTACCATCAAAAGATGCCAATAACTACAACAGCAACCTTTTCAGAATAAATATCACCACGCACTGCAAACAGACTCTCTGTTCAATCCCTCTGAATAGCAAGGTGTATTATTCTGCATTTTCGGAGGTGGGAATTAGGTTTAACTTTCCCCATGAGGCTTTACAGTGGGCTGCACACATCCCACCATACATTGGGTTTATAGTTGGACAGCTCGCCGGTCCATTGCAAGGTCAATAAAGTGGGCTGAATTGATGAGAAGTGGGTGTACTGATCACAGTGTTCGATCCCCAGCTCCTCCTGCCGCATGTCCTTGGGAGAAACACTGAACTCCAAATTGCTCCTGATGGACAGGCCAGCACCTTTCATGGAAGTTTGCTGCCATCAATTATATGTAAAGCGTTTTGAAATAAAGTGTTATATAAATGCAGCCATTTACCACTTAAGGTGAGTACCGTTCAGCTTTGGGCTTAATCTAATAAACTTGTTCCAAACCTTGCGGCTTGTGACCCTTTATAACCAAACAATGCCTATTTGTGACCCATTGTCCCAGGTTGCATATGTCTTTGAGCTGCGAGACGTGATGTCTCCTGCTCAGACAGCCTCATTTTAATAGCTGTGAAGAGATAAAAGTCTCCCTATTATTTCACTAAAAAGCAAAGATTTGTGAAAAGTCATGAAAGAAATATCTTGCAACCCCTCAGATTTATCTTGTGACCCACTGGAGGGGGTCTCGACCCCCAGGTTTGGAATCGCCGATGTTAAACCTCCAAAGTACATGATGAAATTAAAACTATGAAAAATGTCTTGTTGTCGGGGTTTTGTATTCATACCAACGCAACTTTAATATCTTGATTGGATTCAAGCTTAAAGTTAGATTTAGGTCAAAACAAATGTGGGGGTTCTACTACATGTGTGAAGATCCACCGTCATTATTGTATGGCTGTGTGCATGTGACCGGGCCTGACGCAGTTGGAGCTCGACTCAGCATCATCCAGTTTCAAAGCTGCAGAGACGTCTTGGGAGGCTGGGCATTCTGCCCTAGATTTCACGCTTGTGCTGTTTAATGGTCCAGCCCAGATCGACTTGCATAAGACAGCATATCTATGTTATAGTGGATATGTGAAGCCATATTCCAGCTTCCCTGAGGGACTTCACAAAGCCTCGGGAGTTATCCTAACGATAGTTCATGAGCTAAAACAGGGTTTGCATCATCACACAGAGTCATACAAAAGGCACAAATCGCTGAGTTAACCGTTTCCCGCACAAGCTAAGCGAGGCTAGGCGTCTTGGGCCAATCTCTTCACTAGATGCACAGATGGAATTGATGCGAATCTTGTCATCCAAGTTCCAGTACAGAAAATATGCATTAATGAATTCCTCTAATGTTTCAGTATATGAACAGCTGGAGTTACCACAATGTCACAATAAATAGAAAATTTATTGCAGGACCTCCGGAGCGACAAATGCTGACAAAAACCATGATTAACGCTCTCAGCTAAACAATAATTGAAACGATAATTCAAAAGCCTAACAATAACCTTACCACTCATAGGCTAACGACCATGTTAGATTGTTGTTGCCCAGTGTGTTGACCTAGGCCAGGTTCACTCTGTGAGATTTCAATATCCCATTGCCCAGACGCGGTCCCCTCTGGGTGGGTTAGAATGGCAGGTCTGTGTCTCAGCGTGTCCTGGCAGTAGGATGGAGTCTCCCATATCTTCCCCAGGCATCCAGCCAGATTCCCAGCAGTTCACCATTCAGCCACCATTCACTGCCGTTTAGACCCGAGAGGCCGAGCTTGCGTGGCGTTTGGCTGGACACTCGGCATGCAACAGCCTTTGCTGGGAGAGCAGCACAGCCGGCTGACAGACTGGGACACCGGTGGTGCATTTTAAGTAGAAAGTAGTGATTTATTCCAGACTCTGGCTCAACGCATGGTAGCTGTGCACGGGGTGGAAGGTGATAGCTGCAATAAAATCCACACTAATATGGCATCTGTGAGTGGATATCAAAACAAACCTTCGGCAAAAAGCACTGATGCCGATTGTAGACGTTTGTGTTCCCCGTGACAATCGGTTGAATGAAAACTCCACCCTCAGCTAAGCTTCTACGATGAGAAAACATCGTATACGTCTACTTTGGTTAGGGTTTTTCAACAGTTCTGAAACCTGCAAGATTTATCTGCAGGTTGTACGGGAAACTTTATTGATGCTGTTGCCACAGAAATTAATCTCTCTGCCTGTTAGGCGAGAGGCATGATGGCAGCTCTCGTTTCCACATCCTGAGGGGTTAAAACAAAAACAACCGGACCTTTACGTCCCTCACAACGTCTGTGATCTCTCTCCGCTGTGGTCTCCACAGTGGCCCCTGAAATCCCAGGCACTTTCCTTGTTGTTAAATGGTGTTATATTTACCCTTTAAGCTGCGCGGAAAGCAAAGTGCAACGAGGATGCGTTTCTGCTTCTTGGCACTCACAATCCCCTTTTGTCCTGTTCCTGCACCTTATGCTTTCATCTCACCAAGACTGCCCCTTAAATCATTTCCGCTGTCTATGAAAAATCAATAGACACGGAGGGAAAGTGCGCCGACTGATTTTGTCTTCGCCTTTAGACGCGGAACGCAGCCTTCCTGAAAACCGAGCGCAAACCACTCAATGAAACATTTATCCGCCTAATTGTGTCATTCAGAAAGGCATCAGGCCTGTCTATTTAGTTAAACTTGAGATTCAGGAAAAAGGACAAATAAATATATCTTGTCTGCAAAGCCTTGAAGCACGATGCAGTTTTAAACACCCGCTGCTCTGCCCAAAACGTCCCCTTTTGTGGGGAGACGCTGCCCGTCTGCTGCTCAGCGTTTGCCGTGTCAGTGGAGTGCATGTTGGAGCAGCAAGTCAGCAATTAGTTTCTCTTTAGTGAGAAGCTGGCAGGCAGAAGTGATGACAGGTAAGACTTAGTGTGATCCCCTTGGATAGATAAACACTAATCACCCACAGTGGGCAGTGTGAAGAATGTGTGGTCCGAGAGCTTTTATTGCCAGCTGGGATGCAGATGTTGTCTAGATTGCGCTCGCCAGCAGCGACAATACTACTTCCTCACACCCGAACAACCGGTTTGACCCCCATCGCGATAGCTATTTGGTCCGCAGATATTCACGGAGAGTGATGGAGTGTCGCTTCACACACACATTTCCTCTGCAATTCAACATCATGGCACTTTATGATGCTGTACACCAGGAAATCTGCCCTCAGATTCCACCAGCGTGCAACTTAAGCTTATGTCTAATAATGAATGTGTAAGATTTGATCTGCCAGAATGACGCTTGTGGAGAGAAACTGGTATTTGTAGCACTCAACTAAGAATGCTGTGTAAACAAGACGAAGCTTAAGTGACTGAATTTAGTGCGGCGGTTTAAAGATGTTAAATGTGAGTCCAAAATGATGCAGGATTCAGGGGAGTTCAACTGAACGCATTGTGGGCCACAGATGCAATAAGAAATGCACGCAGACAGACAGGCGGCGATCATTGGGGTTTTCTCTCCATGCCATATGCCAATCAATGAATTATTCAGGGGAGTAGGAGTGAGGTTTTCTTCCCAATCAGTGCAACAAATGCCTCACACACACACTCAGCCGCCAGGCTCCAGACTGAAGTCTAGCTGGCAGCAGGAAGTTGGTGAGCAAACTCACAACCAACGCAAAGGCAGAAGCAACGACATCAACTCTAAAAAGGATTAAATCACAGCAAAAAAAAAAAATTACTAATAGTAAAGATTCTTTGTAGGTATTTTTCCAGGACTCCAGGCCTGTGAAGCCAATTAAGGAAACAACAGTGATCAGCTGCTGCAGCCAAGTATTGCAAGGAAGTACGTTTATATTGTACAACGTGCCGCCTCACAATTCACGTCCAGTGGCAACACTGAAAGGAGCGCGATCTATACGCAGCGAGGCGGAAAGTAATGGTGTAAGATTGGAGTTGGTGGGATGGGCGTGTAGCGTATCTGACTTTCATGCAGACACCTTCATGTCTCTTCGCAGACCTCCAATTAATGTTTGCCTTTTAATTAACCATCCCTGTTATCTTCACCTAACCGTACCCAAGTGTTTTAGTTGCCTTCACACAGTGTCCACAGAGCCTGTCTTATCAAAACCAGCGTGTTATAGCAGCAGCCGCTTCAGTGTCCACACGGCATGCGTTCAGGCACAGTACGGACTGTAGGTCACCCATGTTTTGAGACATACACGTGAAAGAGGCGGCTGAAATGCTTCCTGTGTACACGAGGCGCTGCCATACCTTATCCATAGCGCATTACCAAAGCCACGACCTTTCACTAAGCTCAAAGGTGTCAGTGTGCTTGAAAAGAATTAGTTCTGTCCAACCAAACCTTTCGGCAAAATTGTTTCTACCTCTCCAACGGTCAGAGTTAGAGGCTGGCGTAAAAGACTGCTATCCCACAGACGCAACAAACATTTAAATGTAATCTGTGGTATTGTAGAATAGTCCGATAGCGTTGACCGCTGCCACGCACTTTTGTCTCATCTCCTGTGCAGCCAAAATTGTACGACTACAGAAACTGCCCGTTTGTATACGACTTCTGATTCCTCAACTGGCCTGCTGTTATTCAAGTCACGTGCAAAGAAGAAATGTCTTTAAGATGCGAATCTATGGTTTAAAAACAGCAAAATAGACACAGTGAACAACAAAACCCCTGGCACTCGAGAGGCTCCCCGAGTAACAGGCAGTGAGCGATCTATATGGGACAGATGTAAATGTTGCCACTCCATTAAGGCAAGAACACATCGGCAAGCTGCAGCTAATTTCCTGAATGTCTTCACTTAATCTCATCAACGGGAACAATCGTGCGAGTAGATAAGGAGCAGCACACAAGACCGCAGCATGTTCCCGAGCAGCACACGGCCACGGCGAGGCCTCATTCAGCTCCATCCACCACCTGGGAAAAAATCAAAAGGCATTTGGAGAGACGAGAGCGCGCGCAGAACGAGCAGAGGGCTGAACACGACCCTCTGTGGCTTTGGAGATAAGCTGTACTACCGTGCGCTTGCTGCGCCGACTTGGGAGACACTAAAATGAAACCAGCATTATTTAATAGTGTCTTTAATGCTTTGTGTCGTCGGCGAGCGCGGGATTCGTAACTCTTCACTCATTAAGCAAGGAGACGGCCATTTATAAAAGGAGTAAAGCAAAACCCCGCGGGGGGGGGGGGGGGGGGGGGGGGGGGGGGGGGGGGGGGGGGGGGGGGGGGGGGGGGGGGGGGGGGGGGGGGGGGGGGGGGGGGGGGGGGGGGGGGGGGGGGGGGGGGGGG
>JAVQJF010129351.1:0-16201 GCA_036023855.1 Gadopsis marmoratus
CGCCCCGCGGGCCCCCCCTGGGGGGGGTGCGGGGGGGGGGGGCTGCGGGGTAACCCCCCCCCCCCCCCCCCCACGGGTTTGTTATTGGAATAAAAAGCAAAATTAGCTACAGATGATTATAATGATAATTGTTCCCAGGATGTTCCCATATGGTAGGCTACTAAATATTAGGCTCCATTTTTCTATCTAAAATGTACGTATTGTGTGGTAGGCCTATCACTGTGTGTTGCCGTTATATTTGTGCTTTATCCCATTATTAGTGTTAGTTTTTTATCCGAAGCCGTAGGGAAATTGCAACAGCACAGTGTGTAATGAACATAGGCCAAAACTTGATGAATCATAGACAAAAACTTGCTTCCAACTGCTGACCAGGATATTGATTAACTGGGTTTGGCGCCATCTCGTGGTAGCATTTCATATGGACAGCAAACTTGAGTTACAGCCTAACGTGACAAAAATATAACCAGTGAAGAGTGTAGAGAAGAAGACTCGAAATATTAATATTTAGGAACTTTAACTTGTGGTGATAATGCAACAGGACCATAAAACATAAGTCAGAATTAACGAAACGCTTTGTAAATCACCCCAACAGCCAAATGTTACTATTACAGCCAAACGCAGCAGTGTTAAAAATGATAATACGACTGATTGTAAGATTTATGTTCACTGTATGTTTATATGTGGTTTTTAATCCTCTTTCCGTGGACATCTCGCGATACTTGAGTGTGAACTAATGCCAGCGGAAGTACTATGCGTGTCTCTTTTCCGCCGGCCATAGAGGAGTAAACGGCAGGGTAAGAATTCCTGGCACATCATTTCACAAAGTTATCGCCATCCATCCTCCACGTAACGTTACTGTGCAACCCTACAACAGTTTAAACACATCGTAAATAGTGTCACAATTCAAAGATGGCCAATATTGAACCCATGTTGATGATAGATTACTGATTAAAACCTCTCCGTATTGGTACCCCAGTTAGGTCCGTCGGTATCCGCATGTCGGCTATGGAGAATGAAGGTGCTTGATTCTTGGTGCTAACGATTAATATTCGGCTTCCTTTTCAGTTAATGTGTGTTTTGTTTAGACTGTAACTCGCTCGATAATGTTACTGAGTTAATGTCGGTACAGGGTTATAGTCGCTCCTGTCATATTATGCTAACCCAGTAGCATACTTTTGCTAGCTTAGCCTGCATAGCTTTGAAGACCTACCATAAGCTAGCCAGATAGCTACTTTTTTATTACTCTATACGTAGGTGTTGTAAGTAGTTGCAGTGTTAGTCGCACAACGTTACGGTTAAGGTTGATTTTGTTGTGCAGAGAATCTGAAATGAGAAGTACTTGAAGTTAAGTTGACGCTGATTAAAGACCAGCACTAAATTGCTAGCTTGCTTACATTTCCTTTGAAACTGTGTGCTTGCAGGATTTACATTTTCAGCTGTTAAAGAGTGACATTTGTTAAACAACTGCTGCTTTTCTATACAGAGAATGAAGTTGTCAACTGGTTAATAACCTGATTGTCTTGTTTGCTCCTAGCATCATGAAGCTGAATCCATTTGTAACATCCTCCCGCCGTAAGAACCGCAAGAGGCACTTCAATGCCCCCTCACACATCAGGAGGAAGATCATGTCTTCCCCCCTTTCCAAGGAGCTCCGCCAGAAATACAACGTGAGGTCCATGCCCATCCGCAAAGATGACGAAGTCCAGGTATTGTAGTTGTACTGAAAACTGTAATAATTGGCATAAACAGTGCAAGTTGCATTTGCTTGAACGGCTTGTGTTTACAAATAGGTTGTTCGTGGACACTACAAAGGCCAGCAGATTGGCAAAGTGGTGCAGGTCTACAGGAAGAAATACGTTATCTACATCGAACGTGTGCAGAGAGAGAAGGCCAACGGAACCACAGTCCATGTCGGCATCCACCCCAGCAAGGTAAGACACAATATTGCGTAGATCCTCAAAGTGGTGTGTCTGCCTCAATTGAAATAAAAAAAAGTAGTGTAAAAGTGATAGTGATTTTGTTCACCACTAGGTGACACCAGGGAAGTCGGTGAATGCAAACTAATGTTACATGGTGTATGTGTTGACTCACATTTTAGAGATGTTTTTTAGCCTTTTTGGCATTTCATTGTTGTGAAGTGTAAATAAGATTCACACACACACACACACCCACACTGTTTGGTGATGCACACAATTTCTCTGTGGAGAACTATACCTGCTTATTGTACTCCTGAAGTACCCGAAAAATCTTTATCATTGCTCAGAAGTTGTATGGATGATCTCACAAGCAGTCATTGGAGGTGGGTGTGACTTTAGCACTGTGGCGTTTCGTTTTGGATTGTAAATGCTGGACTATGCTTGATTCCAGTGTTATAATCCAGTGTATACCTCGTGAAAGACTAAAGTGCTCACGTGTTGTTCAGTCTTCTTTAACACTGTGTTAAGAGTGGTGTCGGTTCAACTTTGTGGTAATCTTTGAGGCTGTAGTTGGTGATGGTGTTGTATTGGACTGCTGTATTATATTGAGAAGTGCTTGATATATTTGCCATCACATTTACATACATTATGTGTGGGGCCGTTTTCTTTATGGCTTTCAAGTTGATGTCTGATACCTTGTATTTTTAGTGTGGTAATTTCAACTATGTATGTGCCCTTCACTTTTTACTGTGATTTTCAAAGCAATAAGAAACAGGGAAACGCTACATGGATCCAAGAGTGATGCCATGCAAATTAAGGTGTTGTTGAACAGATTGAAAAGATATGTTAAAAGGGTGGTTTTACGTTGCTTAAAAAAAAAAACTTGTAATTGCAAAATGTTGATGTAGTTCTTACAAAAATTAGACCATTTTAACAACATATTATTTGAATATATCGTGGGCAGCAATGTAAAACAGTTCTACCAGCATTCAAAAGAAGTTGCATGAAAGTAGGGAATATAAACAGTTAATGAAGGGATGTACATAGTAACCAGGAAAGTAGAAACCCATGTACAATGTAATTCAGTCTAGAACCGCCTTGTAAGAAATACTGGTAACTTTCAAAGGCTGTAGTTTAGGGTTGTCTACATTATATTTTTTAACTTTGCTCATCTGCATGTAAATGATGTAAACATTAGAAATTGTCAGTGTATTGCTGTCCACTACTTCAACGGATTTTAAAATTTAGACTCAGAACCGGACGGGGAATGGATGGAGGTGAACAAACAACTAATATCTCAACAAAGTGGATCTGTTTTTAAATTAAGGTTGTATTTATGACAGGGCTTTTGTACCCTTTTTCACACAAGACATTTTGACATGTCGCAGCGAGGAAAGCACAGGTGTAAATAAAATAAATGATAGCTGAATCCCATTTGGCTGCTTCAGTTTCAGGTTCCTGGCATTGGGCATGTTGGCTCACTGTCATGGCTTAGTGGGAGCCTTGGAACAGACCAGAGCCTGCATTGTTGACGACACCTGTGCTTTTACTTCTCTGACAAGTCAAAGGCCTGTTGGATGAACTGTTGCCCTGTGACAATCTTATTGTTTTACCCACTGCACCCAATGTCAGTCCTCCAGTTTGTGCCTCTTTGACACCAAACTGCCGTGGCTTTTTCTTTTAAAAAATGTTATGCCGCCATAACATTTTCTCATGTTTAATATTAATATGTGACTGGCAGATTTATTTGTATTCCTGTAGTAATGGGCTGTGAGTAAGCAGTCACCCAGATGTGATTGATGAAAACTCAGCTCTCACAGATACATGTGAACTGGCCAAAGCAAACTGCAGTTGTGGTACATGTACTGGGGTATTTGGCTCAGCTAGTAGTCCATTTTCAGTCATTTTGACACGTCCAAGCAGAAATGGCACAGGTGCAGCCAATACCAATAGGAGGGTTTCCATTCCATTTAAGTGGTCAGTAAGCCATACTACTAAATGAAATATAGCCATTATTAATGTTGTTAGTTACACCTGCACTTTTCTTGTGGCAGCTTACCTTAACGTCTGCAGAGAAAGTTTACTTTATTGGCAGCAGCATGGCACTTTCCATTGATGGCAACATAATGCTGTGACCTAAATATACAGAGCTATGTAGGTAGTAATGCACAACATTAACAAATAACTGACTCAAAGCCCAACAACTATCAAACTTCTGTGCAGGTCTGAAGCCTAGGTTGTGGTGCCTTCTACATTGTGTATTTGTAATAGTTGTGCTGTTTGCAAAATGGTACAGGTGTTAGTTTTTCTAGGCACCCACTGTAATTATTGCATTATGTCTGCTAGTAACTAGTCTAGTCTTTAAGAATGTGTTGCAGATGCGGCTTTTATATGTTATAAAGAGTTGTTAAAATCACCAGATTATGTTCAGACATTGTTTGTCTTTCTTTACAATTAGTTCCACTGTCAACAGACATTTCATGACTTGGTTCTCTAACCCAGTTTTCTTTTTTCCTTTTTTGTAGGTGGTCATCACCAGGCTAAAGCTGGACAAGGACCGCAAGAAGATTCTGGAGCGCAAGGCCAAGTCTCGTGCTGATGGAAAGGAGAAGGGCAAATACAAGGAGGAAACCATTGAGAAGATGCAGGAGTGAAAATGATCTTTTGCTAACAATAAACTGTATAAATGGACCATACTTTGTCTGTCTCATATTTAAGTTGTGTCAAATGTATTTGTAGATTAAGGAATTCTTATTTCAAACATACATACATATACCTTATTTCAGGTAGTCTAACACATGTCTATACCGAGCACATAACACTGTAGTGTACTCATTATGCTCAATAATACTCCTTTATTAGTCCCTCAATGGGAGGATTACAAATACAAGGCAGCCCCTCGTGCTGCGCAGCCAAGGGCCAACTTTAGGGTTCACAGTTTATGAATTTGTGCTGTCAAGCTTACTCTCCAGAGAAACACATTTTGGATACTGATAAATCATGCTTCTGTTTTTAGGGTTGGACTCTAAAATGAGCATCATCTGATTAGCCTAAAACTGATTTGGATTTGTTTCTTTTAAATGCTACACGTTCATTTTAAGGGGAAACGGTCAGATGAAATATTTAAGTTGTGTTTTTCAGCATGTATTACAACAGGGGCCTAGTGTAGTTCTACAGAATGGCCAATAGGTGTCACTTTTGTACCACAGATTGAAGATTAAAAATTCAGCGAAGGCCCAAATAAAATACATAGCAAAAGAAATTCTGTGACAAAGTCAAGCATCTTCTCTTAATAGCTTAAATGACTTATTTCACCAAGATTGCACCTTGTACGGCTGCCACGGTGTGTTGATGCGCACTTCTTTGTTTTTAGTATTTATCCTGTTTGTGGACAATCACCCCAGCTCTTCTACAGGACAAGCTTTCCCAGCTAAGTGTTCCTGAGCCCACCTGCAGGTGGATCACTGATTTCCTAACAGAAGCTTGTCTCGGAGCCCAGGGCCATCAGCACTGGGGCCCCCACGAGGCTGTGTGGTCTCTCCCCTGCTCGTCTCTACACCAACAGCTGCACCAGTAGCCACCCTTCGGTTAATCTCCTGAAGTTTGCAGATGACAAAACTCTTCTTGGGTTAATTTCAGATGGAGATCAGTCTGCTTACAGAATGGAAGTTGACCACCTGGCTTCCTGGTGCAGCCAGAACCACCTGGAGCTGAACGCCCAAAAAACTAGAGATGGTAGTAGACTTCAGGAGGAGCCCAGCGCCAACGGCCCCCCTCACCACGTGTGACTTTCCAGTTAACTCTGTGGAGTCATGCAGATTCCTAGGGACCATCGTTTCCATGGACCTCAAGTGGGAGAAGAACATCACCTCAGCTGAAGAAACTCAACCTGCCGCAGAAAATGCTGGTGCAGTTCTACACGGCCATCATTGAGTCCATCCTCAGCTCATCAATGCCATCCGGGAGAAGGTTCTGGTCTATCAAGACCAAAACCTCACGCCACACAAACATCCTCTTCCCAATGGCAGTGGGGCTCACTGAGCAGCCCCCCTGCCTTTCACTGACTATGGGACTCTAGCTCTCATCCCACCCCCTTTCCACAACCATGTGCAATATTCTATTTATATTTACTGTAATTTTTTGTTTTACAAATATTTTTGCTATATTCTGTTTTTTGTGCACCAGTTTCACCAAGTCACCACTTTCCTTGTATGTGCAAATGTGCTTGGCAGTAAAGAGAATTCTGATTCTGATTCTTCAAGAAAAATACTCTGATACTTTGCAAACTACCTGCCCATTTCTCTAAACCGTGAAACTGTAATCATATATGAAATAATGCACTGATCTACAGAAAAGGGGCCCAACTGGTGCTTGTTGCAGGTTTTGTGGAAGTTCAAACCAGATCTTATGTTTCACAAATGCATGTTTAGTGCAACACAACAAGCACCGCGCGTAGCTCCTCCCTCCCCGGTTACTGGTCACGTGACACACCCCTCTCTGTAGTCCTGTGGCTCCTTGTCTGGCAGCTGGACACAACTAAAGTTTCTCCACTCAAAAGTGTGTAGTTTGTGAGGTACTCTTGGTTTTAAACGAAAGACCACCATGGCGGAACTAGGCTTTGTGATCTCCATGTCTGTGATGACCCTGTTCTGGGGTATTGTTGGAGGAGTTGTTCCCTGCTTCATCCCCAAAGGGCCAAACAGAGGGTGAGTGTGTTAGCTTCACGTTAGCTAGAAACAGCTAAGTTACGTTTTTATTGCACGTTGTCCGGTGACTCGCATTTGATCCATGTAGATGTACAACGTATAAAGTAGCGGCGCTTTTTTAATATACGTTTCTCGACGTTATTTGAACAGCGTAAGGAAGTTAAACCTTGTCGGTGAACTTTACTCGCTTGTTAGTAAAAGTTGTGGTTAGCTTAGCTGAAGCTAATTTGACAGCCCTTCCTCCTGTTTTGAGTCGACGGAAGCTTCATGTTACCTGTTTTAATGCTGCGCTTGTTGACGTCTCTCTACGGTAAATCTATATTGTCTTATTTCATTATATTTAGACGCCAAACTCAAGAGTAACTATACTCCCGTCTCTGGAAAATGTACCTAATGCAACTTCCCTTATTTCCCCGTTTGTCAGCCGCATCACGAGATCAAGCTGCGTTCATGAACATGTTGTATTACAAAACCATGATTTGTGTTTAAGTATACCACTTTTAAATATTGTCTCCTATTTCCACAGAGTGATAGTCACGATGCTGGTGTTAACTGCAGTCTGCTGCTACCTGTTGTAAGTGTTGTCATCCTGGAAATGTACCAGGTGTTCTTTAACATTATGTTGCAGTTTTTAGAACATATGCAGATGTGCACCTATAGCACATATTTAGTCAAAGCAATGGAGTATCGGTAAGAATCAGCTCTATAATATAAATGGCTGAAAAGATTAGTCTATTAATACATTGACAGGGAATTGTGTGCCGTAATTGATTAATTATTTAACAAATTTGTCAAGCAATAAATAAGAAACATTTCCTTGTTCCGACTTCTCAGATGAGATGATATGCTGCTCATTTTACTCTTATGTAATAGATTCAGTGATTCGGGTGGTGTTCAATTGTTTTTCCTTCTTCACTCCAAATTAATTTTTGTGCATTACTGTCACAATAAACCTACAGCTTCTCATTGGAGCTGGTGCTGTTTTGCACGTAGTATTTCTGTCTTGTGATAAATGATTTATATTCACAATTAGTTGCAAGTGTGCATATGGCGTCATGTTACATGTCAGATGGACAAAAGAGAAGTTATGTCTCAAAAGCCCTCAGTTTGATGCTTTCATATACAACTGGATATTTCTCATCATAAGTGTCGGCCTAAATTCAGAATACACACATCACTGTGTCTTGAAGTGCACAGTTTTGTTGCTGAGTATTTTGTTATTGACACACGTGATCTAAATATCCTTTCTGTCCATCAGCTGGTTGATAGCAATTCTGGCCCAGCTGAACCCACTTTTCGGGCCTTCTCTGTCCACTGACATCATCTGGTACCTGAACTATCACTGGCCTTAATCTACCATTCCAGGACTCCTGACCATGCAGGTAAACCTCTTCCTCTGAAATGGGGAAAATGTTGAACCCACATTTTCTTTACCTTATATTATTATATTGTTCTTAAGTTCCCACACTCATCCATCTTTGTTAAACATATATATTTTTAAAGTACATTGTAGGACTGTGGGAACCGTTGGAACCGTTATCTCGATCATTCTTTATGTACCGCGCACGTTGAGTAATTGACAAAGTTGACTTTGACGTGGTACATTATCTTATCTTATCTATAGTAGATGTAGTCTATAGAAAATGTATTTTGTTGCTTGGATTAATTTTCTCTAAAGCTGTGTTTATTGTAATTTCTCTCGGCAGGGGAGGGGGCCTGACATACCAATGGATATTTGCCATTCACTCGATGCAGACATCATTCCTTCTGAATTGCCTTAAATTCAGACTCCTGTGTGATTATTGAGTGACGCACACACTGGTGCCTTGTGCAAAAATTATTTCCAAAGGACTTCTGAGAGATTTCACTGAATGTGCTTGACTTAATTTAAAGCAACCTTCACTTGGTGTTTATATATTATGTATATTGTATTCATTGCTGTTGTTGGTGTGAGTGACTTTGCCTTTAAATATGTGTGCTGTGTTTGATGCGATCTCTTTTTGTCTGGTAATATTAGTGATGGATGTAATCTATTCGATAGTTAATTATTAAACTAATAATCAATTCTGTTGGTCCATAATCTTTGTATTTTGTTTTTCCTTCTTTATGAGCTCATGACTGTTGCCAAAAGTGGTGACAGTATTTAATTAATTATAGTAATTTCTTCATTTTCCTAGTAAATAATGTGTATATATAATAATTGTGCCCCATAATATTAACATGTTGGGAATGTATGCAGACATTTTCACGATGCTCATTAAGTAGGCTGCTTTATCAAATATGTAGTAATGCTAATATTACATTCTTAAAGTTCTTTACACAGTAAAGAATATCATTTGTGCCATTTCAGTTTAATTTTCTCCTTTTAATCATGGACTTTAGCTTACTGTATATTGTGTTTTCATATTTATTTTACGTACAGTTTATTAATAATTCATGATTTCACAGTCTTGCAGTTGTGTAAAGTATTTGGGTCAAAGTCGACGGGCGAAGTTCAACACTGGCTTCCTGCTCGCCGTAGTTTGAGCCGAGTACGTTGGCAACATGGCGTCGTCCGATGTCCACGTCCGTATATGTGAGCAAGAAATACTCAAATATGACTTGGAAATCAAAGCTCTCATCCAGGTGCGAGTATTTATTTGGTAAGATTGGCTTGCGCTGCGTTGCGACACGCTGGTGTTTGAGCCTGGCCTGTGAGGGAACCGTGCTGCTAGCAGATAGCATTTATGCTACATCAGTGTTTCCAGCTGCAGTCGGCCGGTGCACCGACAGCTGATGAGCTGCCGCAGACAGACTTGCAGAGTGCTTTGGCGTTTCTCTTTAAGGCAAAATGGACTGCTAAATGTGCGTACTGACAATTTTTAAGTTGTTATGTTAAACGGAAATCAAAGCTGCCAGTAAAAGAACAGGGAAACTGGACTACCAACATAAATTGGATGTGAAGAAAGATAATCCGTATTGATATTGAGTTCCAGTAGAATGAACGAACTTTAAATAAGACCACTCCACATCAGGTTTGGTTAGCTTTGTCTCACTAGTTACTAGTTTTATTTCCACACCTTGCTTTTAAGCATATTTGTAATGTTTCTCCCGTTGATGGCCCTTTTGACTGAATTAGCTACTTAGTGCTGAAATTAATCGACTAGTCCATTGCAGAAAATGTATAGACATCAATTTTGATTGAAGCAATATTTCCAAATTTCTCAGTTTCCCTGTCCATCAGAAACAAAACAGGGAATTTGAGGGACACTGTGGAAAATTGTGATTGGAATTTGCTACTATTTTCTCACATTTCATAGATGATAATCGATTATTCGATAGCTGATGATCGTAAAGAATGATAGACAGATTAATTGACAATGAAAGGAGTCATTGCTTTGTTATTTAAGCACATTTGGTAGCCCATGTTGAGAGATTATTCCCACATGACAGAATGTTGCAGCTCTAACTAACAGTGGGCTTCAGCTAGTTCATCCTGACAGAACACCGCCCAGCGGATGTCACAAAATGACCGCAACATGTTGATACCAGTACCTTCATGCAGTGATTATATAGGGGCCATGTGCCTGTCTCATCCTTGTGACGATGTCTCTCAACAGGATATCAACGAGTGCTCCGGCCCTCAGAGCAAGCTGACGGAACTGAACGCAGATGTGAAAAAGAGTTTCCACAATCTGAGATTGCGGATTCAGGTAAGAAATGCCTCTTCTGAATATCTCTAAACACGTGACCGCCACTATAGGCTGTGGATCGACCACTTGCCCTTGGTTTTACGACACTAGATGGCTCGGAAAACGTTTGTGCTATTTTGTTTCTTTGACAGGATTTAGAGCAGATGGCTATGGAGCAAGACAAAGAGTCAGACAAGCAGGCTTTGACCAGTCAGGTAGAGGGACACCGAAAACAGATGCTGAGGTAATGTCTTTATATTTAGATTCCCACCATTCCCTGGCTTTTCTAAATGTGAATTGTTATGTGTATTAAATGTGTATTATATTGCATTTCTGCGTTTCTGTGATAATGCTGCCAAACCGAGGAGAAGCGCGGGCAAGTTGCCTGCTTAATCTCGCATAATGTCCACTTCATGAAAAGTTTTTAAACTTTTTAAAATGTATGGCTGTTTCTGCAGTAACCAGACCGTTTGGAGGAAAGCCAACCTGGCCAGCAAACTGTCCATAGACAATATGGAGAAGCAGGCACTTCTTAATGGAGCAGATAGTTCTCTGAGGCAGAGGTGAGCTGACAGCGTGCTTTACTTCTCAGAGGCATTCAGAGATGGGGATCAGCAACACAATTTCAAACAACATAATAAATCCTCTCATTGTTGTACTTAGAAAAGTACATTGTTTCCACATCTTTCTTTTCCTACATTTAATTCGCAGTAGGACATTTACATGGATTGTATCTCTTGCTTTTGTTATCTCTTTCTCAGGAAGATGACCAAAGAGAATCTGGCTCAGACCACCAGTGACATTACAGAGAATCTTATGAGCATCAGCCGGATGATGGCGCAGCAGGTTCAGCAGAGCGAGGACACCATGACGTCCTTAGGTTAGTGAAGGAAACACAACCTGATGTGAATACGGTTCCTAATTCTATTTTTTTATACTATGGGCTTGAATTTGATTGATTCAGATTTGAAAGGCATTAAAGGGGAGCTGCTTCTGTGCTTGTTTACCGAGCCTCTATACTGTAGCACTGTGTTCCCATGGATACATACTGTAGGTCGATTTAAAATCTTATAGAAGAGTAATTCCATTAAACAATTTTCTCTTTTGTTTGAAGCAACCTCCTCAAGGACAATCCAAGAGACCAATGACGAATTTAAGACCATGACAGGGACCATCCAGCTCGGGAGGAAACTCATCACCAAGTACAACCGCAGGGAGCTCACTGATAAACTGCTCATCTTCTTGGCGCTCGCCCTCTTCCTCGCCACAGTTCTCTACATCCTTAAGAAGAGACTCTTCCCTTTCCTGTAGACCAGGTACCTTTTGAGGGACTCTCACATTGCCACATTACAGTACGTTCCATGCTCGGCGCAAATGATTTAAAACAACTCTGAATGCTGTGTGTCGCATTACACACACACACACACACACTACACAGGAGGGTCTGCTCAGTGGAATGTGGCCTGCTCACTCTGCTGAACTGTGACTCTGCTGAGGGTGAAATATTCCACAAAGAGGAAGATTAATCTACACACGTATTGTCCCATGCAGTGTTTTTATTTATTGAAAAGAGTTTGGTTGATTGCATAAAAAGTGTTTTAGTGTCTTTAGTCTCTGTGACAGTAATGCTGTGCATTTGCTTTCAATGAAATCAGTTGTGAGAGAAGATGAGACGACCCGTGTTTAATCTTTGGTACATTCCTGTGGATGATATCTGCCACGGTTTTTGTTTTCATATATATATTTCACATAGCAAAGATGTACACTATGAAAAAAATGTCCACTATAGTGTGTATGTATATGTTAAAATATATATATATATGTAGTTTGCTTCAGATAATGTGCTGAATTCACACAATGGGTTCTTAGAGATAAAAACAAATTGTCTGTGGAAAATAATGGAAACAAAAGTTTCCAGTTTAATCTGATGATCACCAAACAAGTGGCACTTTTTATTTGAGTTCAACAAGCTTTTATTGGCATGCATGTCGTTAAAACAATATTCTAACAGTATAAAGTGCTATTAATTACTATTCAATAGTATGACACATATTTTGGGAACAATCATAGGACTTAAAAAAACAAACCTGTCTGTGTAACAGAAAGATGCCTTCTTCATATATTCCTCAGTAACTGCCGGTGTTTTAACCGAACTGTTATCAAAAAGTAGCTGTGCAAATGACGCACAAGCATTTTGTGCAATTATTTAAAAACGATGTACTGTATAATAACTGTAAGGTGTAATTTATTGCGGCATTACAATGACCTGATGCAATTTTACGAGAATATAATATTGAAATGGATTTTAACTACGAGCACAACTGCAGTCACTCAGTTTGTTTCACTAGCTGGATAATCAGAACGGCGCTTGTACTTGTATAGGTGCACCTCCAATTGTCCCAATGTTCAGCTCCCATGTGAACCAGACAAAAAAAAATAAAATACGAGTGTGCACACTTCCCTCAATCTCGGCCCATGTCCGCTTGGCTCTGGTCTGTAGCGGAACAGAAAAGCCGAGAAAAGCAGTGGCCGTGATCACACTGGCAGAGATAGAGCAGCACGCATCCATGCCTTTCTTCAGATAAGACCCGGAAAAGCAGATTATTCCGACCCGTTTCCCTTTCCAGTGTGGGTGTAGGGTGAGGGGGGATATTTTTAGGTGTGTGTGGCGCTGTTATCTGACGTTGCCTTTTCAACGCCTCGGAGGACAGGGTGGCCAGAGGAGCTACGTGACCTTGCTCCCCTTTACGCAATTGCCCGTTATTGCCATTTTGTTTAATATATGTAAATGTTGTCGGTACTGATTATCATTAAATATTAAGGCTTGATGGCTGACATGTTTCTCTGTTTGTGTTGGGCGTATTGTTTAAAATGAGATGAAAGACAACAGAGCACGTGTGGAGAGAGACCTGAGAGATGGCTAAGCATCTCTTGCTCATGTAAAGTGGTGGCAGTTGGGCAGAGCCCGGTCATATAACTGCACACTTAGACAAGGCCTCTGGCTCCCTGTCAAGCAACCTGGACTATTCTCGCATTTAGCACCGCGATAGTGTCAATCAAGTGTTTTGGGTTTGTGTCTGGATAAGTGAACTGGGGTCTCGGGAGCGTATACAAGGCACCAAGCTGTTGGTGTAAACACAGGAACCAGACAGAGTCTCTGCAGCTCTGCATTCATGTAGTTATTTCTGTAGCTGACGGGAGCTTTGTTCCGTTATTTATCTGTTATATACAGACTTTAGTAAAACCTTTTGTCAGTTCAAATAAAACACAGTAATGACTTGGCCGACCAGAACATTTTTCAAAAAGAGAGTCTTTAATAATCAAGTATACTGTCCAAAAATAGATGAATATCATGGATCAGGCGACATCTTGACTTTGTCCTCATATTTACAAGTAGAAAAGGTTGCTGACTTCCAGGATGGCTTTGAACAGATTGCATAGACAATTCTTAGTTAATGAAAATGCTTCTAGTTCCATTGAATAAAAAAAAAACAACACGCAGCATTTTCTGATCAGCAGAATCTGATTTCACAACATTTAACACAAGTCAAGGTCGTGGCTCGCAGCCATCTCTGTCCCAGCGACTTTAAAAGTGTGTGTGGAGTGTACATGTGGCTGACAGCGGGTTGTAAAATGTGTAAACCCTTAACAACCTTTTAACCTTGTTTAAGCATATTGAAGGAAGCTTCCTAATAGCCACTTGAACATTTTAACCAGACACAAACCATATGAGGGCTGTACGGGAGCCAGTTCAGCCATCATGTGACCCAGAGGATTAGTTTATATATTGTCATAATTATAGTTATACTGTAGGCTTTTTTCTTTAATTGTTATTTTTGAGTGTATTTTTCATTTATTTATAGCCAGAGCCAATTATTACATTAAAGCAATATTAATTAAAAGGTTTCATGTCAGCAATATCAACCAATAATAATAATTGTCTGAAATTAAAGTATGATTTTTATAGGTAAACTATTTAACAACACACTGAATTGTAGTGTCAAATTAAAATGTAAAAAAACGGAAGATTTTCGGGGCAAATAAAGATGCTTAAATAACAAAGGACTGTGGCTGCAACTTGTTTCTTGCTGTTGTTTTCTTCGCTCACATCACAAGTCTGTGCGCTAAAGTCACGAAAATAAATACAGCAACATATAGCCCATTCAAAGAAAACGGTGCTGAAAAATCAAATAAAAAAACAAAACCTACCAAACGTAAGTTATTAAATATAAGACGAGTTACAAAAACTCCGCAAAGTCTTGGCACATTTAAAAAAAAGCCATGCAGACAGAAAACACATCCCGCTAAATTGAGTAAGTACCACGACTACACATGTGACGTTTCTTCTACCATGTCCTGATGCCGTGTAACGAAGAAACCCCATTGCTGGGGGGAAATGTGTTCTGGACGTTGTTCAGGTCTCCCACCCCAAAGTTCATGTAACTCCCGCTGTTGGAGGCTCCTTGCATACTCTGCACTGTGGCCGCAGGATAGTTGCACGCATAGTTCGTGTTGCAGCCGGGGCCGGTGTAGTTGCTGAACGCTGGGTAGCTGCTGTAGGTGAACGGGTTGATGTGGCCCATGTTGTAGGGCGGGTTGTAGGCGGCTGCGTCTGCCGCCAGGCAAGGCTTCCCGTCGCGCACCAGCACCGGCACCGACACCCTCCTGGGCGGCGGCAGAGACACCATCTCCAGGCTCTGGTCCTGCCTCTGCCGCTTGCACTTGTACCTCCTGTTCTGGAACCAGATCTTCACCTGGGTCGGGGTGAGTTTGAGCACGCCGGCCAGGTGGTCTCTCTCCGGGGCGGACAGGTACCGCTGCTGCTTGAAGCGGCGCTCCAGCTCGTACACCTGCGCCTGGGAGAAGAGGACCCGCGGCTTCCTGCGCCTCCGGGTCTTTGGCCGGTCCGGGTCCTCGGGTTTTACGTCCAGCACAGGCTCGCTCGGAGGACTGAACTCCTCTGATTGCACCAGATAGAAAGAAATGCATATCTGCAAATGAGACTTCTTAACAGAGGGCTCGGCGGATATTTATTTCCAGAGTTCATCGTTAGAATAATTGCACTACCATAATAACAACCATACTATAATAATGATGATGATGATAATAGCATGACACCATATAACAATTCTGTTGTGTTATGGTTTGATGTGCCAGGAGGAAGGTTCGGTGACCCACGATGCTCCATGATCAGTGATTTACACGACGTACAACTTAATGGAATCGATGTTATATTTTCCAATGCAGCTTTTTTTCTTTTTTTTTCTTTTCACATTCCACAAATCATAAATTGCGTCCAGCAGGCCCACAAGAAAACACTCCCCATCATTTCAACTTGTACATTTGTTTAAATGGTTTTCCGGCGCCTGCTGCTCTGAGCAGCTTCTGCACAGATCAAACGACATGAGCCTGCAAAACAAAAACCCGTGTCCCCTCACCGACTCACCTTTTCGACGCTTCCCCTCGAACGCGTCTGGTCTCCCAGCCTTCACCGCGTCCAGCTCCATCAGGGATTTCCCATAAAAGGAAGCAGCGAAGCCTCCGCCGGGCCCGGCCTCGTGCGGCTCTTCTCCAAACAGCGAGGCGGCGGACGACATGTCCCGGAGAGGCTCCTGCTTCAGGCGGGCCAGCATGCAGGAGGAGGAGGTGGTGGTGGTGGAGGTCGACACGGTGCAGCAGTCCAGAGAAGACACCATGACGTCCTGACTCTGCTCCAGGTTTAATATGTCCTTTACAGAGAAGGGAGTGGACGCGCTGCTGAGGCTGGGGAACATGGCCAACAACTGAAAACCTGTAGTCAGTCAGCCTGATGGAGGTGGCACAAAAAGACGACCCCCCGGCCCCGGGGGGGGCGCGGCGGGGGGGGGGGGGGCGGGGGGGGCGGGGGGGGGGGGGGGGGGGGGGGGGG
>JAVQJF010129356.1:0-13672 GCA_036023855.1 Gadopsis marmoratus
GTGTGTGTGTGTGTGTGTGTGTGTGTGTGTGTGTGTGTGTGTGTGTGTGTGTGTGTGTGCATGTGTGTGTAAGAGAAACATAAGATAAGATTGAAATGACCTCCTCACTAGTGGCCTTATTTCAGTGTCCCCTCTGTGCCCAGAGACTTAGCCATTGTGCCAGTTTAATTTATTGACTCTGTTTGTGTGTGTGTGTGTGTTCTTATATATTTAGTGTAAACTCCAGGGTCTTTCTAAGAGAACCATCAAAACCGGCTCCACTCGCTCTCATTTAACACAAGCTGACCTCCTGTGCCACCTCTGCACAACAGACACACAGTTAAACGCGCTGAACAATGTTAAAAATGTGTGAACACACACAGGCACCCATTTATAGAACTGCACAGTCACCACACTGTTTCAACCAAGTCCAACAGTACAACTTGAAAATCTTAGACAGACAGACTGTCTCTTTCTTCAGTCTGTCAGACACTACTCTTGCTGTTCCATTTAGCAAAAGGCCACCATGCTGGTCACCTTTCCCTGTCTCTTTCAGTCTCTATGTTCAATTATAATAATCTTTTGCGGCAAGACTATGCAGCCCTTGCTCTAAAAATTATGTTTAATAGCTACGTGAATTGTGTATTTTCTCCAGTGCAACATTCTTGTACCCCACAGAAGTGGTGCTATATAAAGTGGTTGAGGTGGATGGAAGGCATACAAACCACCAGTCAAATGGAGGCCGGGGGTTGTGCCTTGCATCCATGGTGTGTTTAGGTTTAAGTTACAAAAACATTTGGGTTATGGTTATGGAGACAGTGGTTTTAATTAAATATATTGGAGAGAAAGAAACACATACTGCCACGTCACCATTGAATTGTTGCAAGACAATAATCCTTCCATAATATGTATATACCCAGTTACAATTACATTATTTTTGATGTCTCAAAGGCACATTTCATCTGTGTTTATTTGCGATAATTTAAATAATCAACAACTGACCTGCTTTTTGATGACATAAATCACACTATTTAAAGCTACATGTATAATGATTTTAATGCTCTTATACTGTATATCTAACTGTTTGCAGTTTTTTCTCCATTAATTTCATGCGTGTCTCCCAACTACGTTCTAAGACTGCAAATGCAGTGATCATAAATTAAAATGTGTTCACTTAACTTTACTGGATTTCCATTAATATTCATTGTCACCAAAGCAGAATAGGTTCTGTTTGTAAGATATTACAGTTTGTGCATATGAATGATTATGTCTTTGTCTCTCATTCACTCTGTCTGTGTATGTTTGTCAGTTTATGTTTGTTTTTTCCTCTGTGAGCGTCTTCCTATATATCTTTGTTTCTCTCCTCCTGTAGTCTGTTTACCCTTGTTCCAGTGCCCCTTTTTTTTTCTCACACATTCTTTCTTCCCATTGTTCACATTTTGCATACCTATCTCGTTAGTGTAATAACCAATTAACTCTGGCTCTTGTTGCTTAAATTCTTTATTTATTTCCTCATTAATTCATTTGCTGTTGAAAGCACACTCCACTGTGATTGGCAGCTCACGGTAATTGCAACTCAGAATGTGAATGTACAAGCTAAAGTCTCACATAAGCACACACACACACACACACACACACACACACAAGCTCATGAGCACACACATAAATTGCATGCAAGGTCATGCATATTCTTGCACACTTCTAAACTCAGCACACATCGAGAAATACTTGCTAAGTGCACACACACACACACACACACAAGGAAAAAAGCATCTATTACAGTGCACACACACACATACAGAGGCATCAGTGTGATGGGTTTAATTAGATTTGGCCTATCAGCCTCCAACTCAGAGAGGGAAAGAAGGCAGATTACTGCAGCCCTCTATAATGGCCTTCAAACACTTTATCTGAGATTATAATGGAGGGAGACGACTTCAAGGTCACTAGCACTATTGAGCATAGGAGATGTGTGGGAGAGGGTGTTCAAATACCCAACAAAAAAAATTTACTTTGGTACACATGAAAGGGCATTGATTTTGCATCCTTATGGGGGTATATGTATGGAAAAAATGGCAAATCACATGTGAAAATATGTTGCTGCAATTTCAAGAATCCTCATTATTGAAAACCAACAACCAACGTCTGACTGGAGTCAGAAGATTTTAGAAAACAACCGTCCTGGAGCCACATGAGCTGTATGAACAGATAAACAACTCCCCAATCAGCTAAACAAACTTTTCTGTATACATGACTGATTACAGCCACGATTCATCATCACGGCTGATTTTCAAGAGATTGGACACAAACCAAACATACATACAGACATTCAAACTGAGACACACACCATCAGACAGAACACTTCACAGCCTTTTTCTTATAATATCAAGACTGATCCCCATGAGTACATGCAGCTCATGGTTTATTTTTATTCTCACTGATCCATAATTCATCACCTGGTAGCATTTTACAAGCATAATTGAGTGAGCTGTGTAGAACCTTTGGCCTATAGCTATAGACTACGATGAAATATCGCTGGCCATTTACCATTCCAGTGTGTGTAGTTATAGCTCTTTAGCTACAAACGATGAATATTTTGCTGACCATTTTTTAAGGCATGCTATACAGTTTTATATTTATGTATTTGTTTCTACTCCAGGCAGCCATTGATTTTCTTTCATTTTTGATGCCTCACAACAATAATGTAATTTTCACAAACACTAACGCTGTCTTCACAGTGGTGGATTCCAGCTGGCCATAAATTTGTTAGACTAGATTTGTGTCACCATGAGTTGTTCAGGCAGCAGTGAAATGGACCCAAATGCAGACAAACCGGGATGCTCATGTAGCTCAATGATTTATTTGCAGTAAATGTGCTTACATGACAGGCAGGCAGGAAGACAGGCAACTGGTAAGTAAGTCCAAGAACTAAGGAGGGAAACAGGGGCAGGTGAACACTAGAGAACAGGTGTGGCTAATCAATGACACACAAGGGCAGGAACTGAACAGACAGGAATGATTTCAAAATAAAACAAGAAACAGACAAAACCCACATGATGTAACAATTTGACTATTTAAGGCAAAATAAAAGAAATAAAATTAAAAGGATTTAGTATTCTCTACCAGAATAACATACTGTATGTGTGAATGGGGGTAAGACATAAAACATTACTGGCATGGTCCTTTAATATACAGCTTAGGTCTGACCATAAAATAAACTAAATGTATCAAATTTATCTGTCTTCCATCAACAAAACAAGTGGACAGCCCTTTCACTCTGTCTCTTACTCTTCCCCTTCCCCCCAGAAACCAGACCTAAAAATGACTAACCCATAAACTAATCTCCTTCATAATAAAGCCTTTTTGCCTCCTGACTCCATTAAAATAATTATTCTGCTGTGTGTATTTATTACCGTATGTGATGCTGTGCATGTGTGTGGTTGGGTACTAGTGCATGCTGTATACAGTATGTGAATGTGAGGGGAGGTGGGTGTGTGTGTAGGCATGTGTGGTTTATATGTGTTTTGTGTATTGTGAGCGCCATGGAGGTCATATCTTCGCTCTCTGTGTGTGTCTGTGTCTAAGTGTGTGTGTGTGTGTGTGTGTGTGTGTGTGTGTGTGTGTGTGGGTGTATACAGTATGTGTGCGCTCGGAACTTATGCAATTACAGTTCCTTTTTGCATTACCACGCGGAGTGCTGATGGACGTACAGCCTTAAGCTGACACACGCAGTCATTCTGCCGCCATGTGGGTGCATGTGCACATGGGAAGCATGTACAAACACACACTAATTCTTGGCCTAATGTTTTGTGACTGAGAGTGCTGTGTTGTAGGCAGAATTTGGACGCACACATGCGCGTGCACAGACGCACACCGTCTAGGAATAGTCCGTTCACACAGCGGTTCTGAGGCTCAGAAGGCCAGTTACTGTAAAAGGATTTCCTTAAGTTGAGTTCTGAAGCCGAGAGAGAGAGATAGTCTCTCACCCTGGGACGTTAATCGGCTCATTAATGTTCTTTCTTCTAAACTGCTGGAATTAAAGTTTCTCTCTCCGTTTATGGTCTGCTATTGCTGCTACAGCCATTACTTCCAAAGAAATAGCTACTTAAAGGGAAAATATTTTCACAGCAGTGGTGGCTATTGCTACCAATGCTGTCACTAATACTATTTACTATATATATACTAGTCCTACTAGTATTATTACTACTACATTATCAAAACTATTATCACACTGCTTAATTGCAGTACTGCTGCACAGTCTTCATATGAGAGAGAATTGACATCAGGAATCTTACTTTTTCCTTAGTTTTCTGCTATATCAAATGTCATCATCAAAATGTATCGTTGACCTTGAAAATTAATGATCCACATATTAGCTTTTTTGATAGATTTCAACTGTATCACATGGACATCTGCAGAGCTTGCATGGTAACAGATCCATCTCTGTGACAACTGTGCAAACTCCATCTGCTGATGAAGAAAGACTTGCGTGACTTTTTTTGAAAGCTCAGGAAAACGCAAATTAGAAATCTTGCCTAAGAAAAAAACTGAAATGTACACTAATAAACAATTTAGAATTCATCATGTGTCAAAAAGGAGACAAAGCCAAATTATTTAATGCGTTCACTGTGTACTGGTTTCAGGATCTGCATGTGACATGGACGCCTTTGCATAATGTCATCGTTATGCATAAAATCTCTTTGTTATCTGTAGCATATATTTCTCTGACAGAAGATGCCATAAAAAATGCCACACTAGATATAGCAACTCACAGAAAAACAATTCTTAATGCATATAATATATACTTTTCTTTATTTTGTTAGTTATGTAAGTTTAATGTGTATGAATTATTTAACTACTGTCTCGGCAAGAGACAACTATGCACCTTGGTAACGTACAATAGAAAATGGATACAAAGCTAGAGAGTGCAATAAATAAAAAGATAATAACACTGGAAAGATCATGCTGTGTAGCCACAGATGGCGTATATTGTTTTCTTCCTGATTCCATGCCCTTGCCATGACACTATTAGCATTAACTAATGATATTTGCAATGGAGAGCGGCACTTTGGGATTCAAAGCACCGGTCTCAGTAGCAGAGGAGTTTCACTTCCTCTGTCTGTATACTGTATGTGCACATCCTCCGCTATAAGTACTCTAACTACTATTAAACAAATTGTACTCTCCACTTCGTACTATCCTCCCTTACCTTCCTCATCTCCCTCCCCTTCATTCCACTTACCTTTCTCCACCTCCTGCTTATCCTCTCTTCCAACGTTTCTATTTAACTCTATATTATATTATCTATTTATTTTTTATGTTCAGGGTTATTTCACCTCTCTCTCTCTCTCTCTCTGTCTCTCTCTCTCTCTCTCTCTGCAGCCATTGGTATCCAGATGACTCTGGAGATGATGGAGTCCAGATTCTGGGCCATTGCAGCTCAGGTAAGTACATACTGGTTCTCAATGCTCAATCCACTAGTTAATCAACAAGTACAGAGACAGGTCATCACTCCGTGGACCTTTCACTGAATGAAGCCTTCATGTTTTAGGTCTAAGGAGTTAGAGTTCCAAAATGAGAATTGTGACACTGACAAAAGGATAAATAAAGAAAAACTAACTCTCGAGTGAAACTGTTAGCTGTCAGCTTTTGTCAGCCATTTACAAGTTCTTGTTTTCAAAACAATGACATATAGTGGTTGTCGCCATCTGAGGAAAAGAAAAAGAATGATGGGTTTTTGCTGCAGTTTTTTCCATGTTAGATTTCTACTATTTTGTTTGTATTTTTTAATGTCCCCTATAAAACAAGTTAATTGCAGTACTATGCTGGCAGTAATGAGAAATCTTTGGTGTATTTATGGTTTTCGCAGTTAGATTCAACCTTGCTTATGGAATACAAATAGCACAATCATGCTGTATCCCCCACCCCCAAACCATCCCAAATCATGACTCATTTCAGATTAAATCCTTAATGAAGCACTCTCACACAGCAACCTGCAATCACTTATTTTTCATGTCAGATTAAAGGCTTACATTAAAGTGCTCTGATTTCTGACTGAAAAAAGCACTTTTTTTTCTTTACTGGTAAGCTTACAGGTTTGATTTTAACCACTGTCAATTGTTGTGTTCCTGATTCCTGAAAATTTCACATTTACATTGTTGGCATTAACCAAACACCAAATTCCTGGGAATGAATAAGTCACTGTTCGATATCTTCCTCAACAGACAACGTGGCTACTGATGAAAAGACTGGCGTTTTATATTCAGTAATATCTCTTTAAACCACCAGGCTGTTCTGACACCATTTATTACTGTATGACAAAGAGTCAAGGATTATTACATTTTTCTCTCTGCTCCATTAGTTGGTAATTACTGCATTTACGCTTTGTTTAATTCAAAGCTTAATGCTGTGTTTTCCATATCACTGCACCCACCATTAAAGGTGGAGTGCTTACCCTGTCTAAAATACTGTTTTGAAAAATTAAATGACTTCAGCAGATGTTTTGTGTGCTGCTCACAGACAGAGAATTTCACCACCACTAGTTTCAGTGGAGGATCTTAGTGTCTTTTGAGTTCTTCCACACCTTCAAAAGAAACCATTTTGTTAAAGAAAACTCAATTTGGCGTTATACTTTTGCTGTAGCAGGTTTTTGATGGCTTGGCCGTTCCCCTCCTCTGCTCCCATGGCTGTAAATGACAGCAGTTAAAAGAGCATTACGGCTGCTGGCTAGCCATTTAATGATGGATAGCTACCACAGGCTCTGCAGTGTGTGTGTTTGTGGGGGTGTGAAGAAGAGACTGTATATGTGTATGTGTCTGGTAATGTTAATGTGTGTCAAGCTGACAGGGACCATATGCATGACCATCTGTGCACAAGTGTGTTGTTATGCCCATGTTCATCAACTAAGAACTCATTAGCATCATTTGCAGTGGCCTTGTTAACCACTAGATTTATGCTATATAGAAAGTCATTCCCATTCTCATTTGCTGTATGCACTTTTGACTCTCTCTTGTCCTGCCTAAATTGACAGCTTTCTCTCCTCTCCTCTCAACTTCTCCCCCCTCTCCTCATTCTCAATTCCTCTCCTAACTTCCTTTCTTTTCCTCATTGCTTTCTGTCCTCCCCCCTTTTCATCTCCTATACTCCCTCCTTCTTTCCTCATCTCCTCTCCTCATCCCTTTGTCTCCTCCTCAGATAGGTTACATAATCATCTTATCTTTCTGTCATGTACGCACGGTTAAGCATCTTTATTTCATAGGGTTTGTGTGTGTGAGTGCACTCACAGTAAATGCTTATCTTGACTGTGTATGTTCATGTGTGTCCATCCATGCATGGATGTGTATTTGTGTGTGTGTGTGTGTGTGTGTGTGTGTGAGTGCATGCGTGCATGATGTTTAAAAGAGAGGCCGTGACAGAGAAAGAAACAAGTATAAATATGAAGGAATAAAAAAAGAAAAGGTTGTGAATGTGAGTACTTCATCACTTTGCTCCACTGACACGTTATAGTCCCACCTTAGTTAAATCTGTAAACCTGCAGTTCTATAAAGATACATCACATTAAAATATACAGTCTGAATCCTACAGTGTAAGGACCTGTATGCCTCTCACAGTCCATTGCTGCTATATTTTGTCTGACAGCGAGTGGAGATGCAGTGAGATGCTGTGAGGTGATAGTAATGAGAATCTGAAGATGATAGATTCTTTGCCATTCATATCTTGCAGTGCTGTTTTCCCATTCTCTATAATCCCATATTTGTTACCTACATACAGTTTCTGTGTTAGTGATATCATATGTAATTAGTGCAATCACAGAAACAGAAATTGCTGTGTTAGTCTTTCGTTCTTCAAAATATATTTCGGTGATTTGATGATTTGTAAAATCAATCATTACATTACAGTATTCAATACTATATCGTGGCTCTAATACTGTGTCGCTTACTTTGAGTTCAAGTGTGTAGGTGAGCGGACAGCGGGATCATCAGTCGCGGTGAGAAACAGTTCGATTGATGTTCAGGGAATGAGAGTGATAATTGATGCTCTCACCATCACCTTGACTCCCCCTGGAGCTCCCAGACAAGACACTTTTACCCACACAGGATCCAAGGGAACAGCCTCTTACATGCTGCCTAGATTTAAAAAGCTGACTCTGATGTTAGAGGTAAAGAGGCTGGATGAGACATAAAATTGTTGCTTATATAAGCGATAACATTCAAACAAAGAGGGTCCAAGGCAACTGACATGATGAAATTGGCAGTTTTAATATGAATTAATTAGCAGCAGGTTTGCGGATGGTGAAGACAGTCGATCAGTCCTTCAAATATTATAATGATGAAAAATCAGACATTTTCCCATGAAACTTAATATGCACATTCATGCTCTCCTGAGGATGAACCTTTTCCACTTACACAAATAATAATTATCTAATGGGCAGTTTTCCAGTAAATTCGTGAATGAATGAATTCATCCCAACATGATAAATCCTTTTTGGTTTCAAGGACCCCATGCCTTTTTTTCCAGTGCCACCAATCACAGCAAAATGTTAATTATTGCGCCAATGTCTGGCCAAAGCTAGAGGAATAATAAATCTTTGGTATGTGTTGTGAGGTTTGTTAACATTGTGACCTATAGGTTTTGCTAGCAGGTATTTAGACTTTACGTAATTAGCAGAAACAGATTATGTATGTTGACCCTCATCAAGCTGTGCTTTATTCCAACAGCATGTGGGAAGGATCACCATTTCTGTTGGTCCACTCCCTGAATTGTAGTTTATATCAGGAGGCAGTGATGGGAAGCAGAGAAAAAGTCACTTTGCTGTAATAGGATTGAAAAGGATGATAGATTGTCTCATTCACACTTCGACACACTCTGTATAGCCTGACCATGATTCCAATATTGTCCACGGACACCAATCCACACATACTGTTGACATAAGATGTGACCATGAAGTCATGAGGAGATCTAGTGACACTTTGACTCATGACCCTTCCACTGATGAAGAACGGTGTTAGGTGGTGAACACAGTGATGATAGAGTACTCATTTTGCAAATCTGCAAAGTAAATACATAGTAAATACATCTTATTAATATAGAAGAAGCAGCAAACAACTAACTGCAAGTTCAGCATTTTTCATTTAATCGATTCATGTTCATTGAGTTTGTTAAATTTCTTCTGGCCTGCTTGAAACCTGTTAAAACCGTAATGAAATGGGCAAAAATCATTCACGAAAAAAGAAATCTGCAGTCTTTCATCCATTCCTGAAACATGTGCTCCTCTGAGAAGATGTATGGCTTTGTCAACAACAAACTAACAGCAACAGAATGAGACAGTTTAGTCAGTGCTCAGACTGACACATCATTAACTAAAGTGACGTTTTACTCTCTTCCTTACGTTCTTTTTTTTATCTCTTTCTTCCTCTTCTCGTGTCCTCTCAGCCAAATGACACAGATGTAAGTATGCATAATTTCTCCTCTCCTTGTTTTTGAAAACATCACTCTACATTTCGTACAGAACCAAATTTAACACCTTCAGCACCTGCTGAGTTCTGATAAGTCAGCTTCACACCCCAGTTAAAACAGACCGCACACACACACGGTCATAGACAAGCAGAAATTAAACATGTGCAAACTTGCAAACGAGACACTCAGGAGACCGTCACAGGTAGACAAGGCACATCACACACAAATTAACACCTTCTCACCAACGCAGATGCGTTTCTTCACACTCACACCTACACATACTGTACACTTGTCTACAGTGACACATGTTCAAGTGTATAACAACTCTGCAGACAAACAGAAGATTTGAACGCATGCTCTGGTGTTCAAATAATGTCCTCACACACAGTAACATGCCCTCCTCTGAACACACATACTCAACATAGCACACATATCACACTTCCAATCACTGTCAATTATATTTTTTCAATGAAAATCCTTCCTCTGTTTATTAATGGTGAAACACATTACAGACTTTCTGTCTGTCCTTCAGTGCTCCAGCGTAGAGGGGACTTGTCCTCTTCGGTGTGACAGCTTTGTGAGTATATCTTGCTGTTTTTCTGATATGCAGTTAATATAGATTCTCAAGCTAGAATTAATTGATGACTTTCCTATGTAATATCTTGCTCTTTACGTCCAACAAAGATCAAAGGTCATTATCTTTTGCTCTTATACGGAGTCACAAAAGTAGGATACCTAACATTTAGGTAGCAATTAAGTAGCGTTAATTTTGAGTCACTTCACAATTTGTTGTTTGAATTATTGAATTATTGTGCTTTGTGTTATCATTGTCAGTGGTGTTTGACACAGATTTTTCTTTGTATAAGTAATTTCTCTCTCTGGCTCTGGCTCTTTCTCTCATCTCAGGATGTCGAGTGCTATGTGATTGACAATAATGGCTTTGTCCTAATTTCCAAACAGCACAATGATGTGAGTTCTCACACACACACAGACACACACACACACACATGCACATGCACAGAGATAAAGAACATGTGCTTTCTAGACTTTCTAGTTCTTGACTTGATCATTTGAGGGCTCTTACATCTTTCATTATTAATCACCTAACAAGAAAAGAACACACTCGGAATACAGATCCAAAATATGCTGTGCTTACTATTTAGAAACACATGTCTAGATCTCAAAACCACTTAATGTATCCTTGGGATTCAGTTAGGAGTCCCACCTCTTATTCTGTGAACCAATTTTAGCCAGCAGTGTAGATATCCTGTCTGTGGCTGGGACACTGTGTCCAACAGACAAACAAGCTATGAATAGGACTCAAAACCACATGATGTTTTTTCCTTTTCCATCACTTTACATAATCTCACTTGGTTGTTAATGTTTAGAATTACTTCCATGATCTTTGGGCCCATATAAAACTTAAAAAAAATATGTTTAAATACTTGCTTTTCTACACAACATCAGTGAAAAATGGAGTCATATAACCTTTTTACATATTCACTGTTTCAAATTTCAGCCTTTTCCCACAGTAACCATCAATAAGCATAAGCAGCAAAGTGAGTCAGTGCTCACAACTGTAGTGCAGCGAGGGACAACAATTCCCAGCCAACTATTATGCAACACAACAAAACATAAGCAAAGCAGCAGTGTGCCCTGTCAATTTACTGTAGCGGTGATAATTTATATTGAGTTTTGTTACTTTTGTCTCTTTTTATTCCGTTTTTTAAACATCATGCTCTGGAGCAGGAAGAAGCACTAAACTCAACTGATAAAATCTTTATGTGTGATGTGTCATAGGTTGTACTTTAATTTATTTTAGCAGACCAAAGTTCATAAACAAGGAATATTTTCTAAGAGAATAATAAAAGTTCAGACTCCTACAATATGCCCATATTTGTTTTTAAGGTCTGAGTGAAATTATGTTGAAGGATTAGTTTGATATTTTAGGCAATACACTTATTCACTATCTTGTCAAGAGTTAGATGTGCCTCCACTGGTTTCCTGGAAACCTCATGGTGATGACGACTCCACTAAGTTACTGCGTGTTTCTTTTTGTATAGATTAAACAAACTACATATAATAATAAGTTAATAAGTGAGGTTTAGAGGTGTTAGTATGCACATTTGTTACCTTACCACAATATAACATAGTCGGAAGAATAATCGATCATACAGCTCACATTGAGGTGAAAGTGGAAAGGACAAACACCAAGGAAGGGAGTCAAAATCCCCTCTGTCAGTTTATCATGGTATGAATTTAATGTGTTCAGCCACACAGATCGTTTCACACAGTGTTTTTTTTTCCCTTTCTCTTTTCTGATAGGCGGGAAGATTCTTTGGCGAGGTTGACGGATCAGTTATGACCACACTAATCCGAATGGGCATGTTCAAACGGTAATGTCTGGTGTCTTTCTGCTTCTCTGTCTGTCTGTTAGCAAAGGACAGGAGGTTACCTAATCCTGACAGGCCCTAGAAGAGATCAAGCATATACATCTTCGTGTAAACTTCAAGAAGCTGCAGTGCCCCCACACTGCAATGTTAGGTGCCATGTTATGCATCCCGGCGTCTCATGCTCATAACATCATGCA
This sequence comes from Gadopsis marmoratus, assembly GCA_036023855.1. Lineage (NCBI taxonomy): Eukaryota > Metazoa > Chordata > Actinopteri > Centrarchiformes > Percichthyidae > Gadopsis > Gadopsis marmoratus. Next base: position 12,026 of record JAVQJF010129356.1, read on the forward strand.
TTTGAAACTGGCTCATGAATTTGATTGCCTGTCACCCCCATGCTGTATCACAAATGGACGTGGTAGCTGTTGAGTATTGTCTTAACCAGGAGGTTGGCTTGCAATTGTTCTTATACATCTAAACCATGCATTAGTATGCATATGAAACCCATAGCCTGGAGGGTGTGCTTTACTGTCATTATAGAGACTCAAAATCTTTGTTTTTATTTCTATATAATGGCAAAGGCTCTGCCCTGTGTTGTACTCTCTACAAGCCCAGAGTAGCTAATTCACCCCTCTTTGTATTTGTGGTATAGACGCCATGCTTTTCCCCTTGGCTCCCCTTTGAGCTTCTTTGACTGCTCTGGAATTTTCTCCCTCTTACTTTTTGCCTGTCTTTTATGTTTGAAGTCTCATGAGTGATGTGTTATTTTTAAACAGCTAAAAGATTTTGTCATGATTCATTTGACACAGGAAATTACATAAGTGGTTTTGAGCATGCATGAACTTCCGTAGCTGTGTGTGTGTGTGTGTTTACACACTGTATGTACATACAACTGCAGATTTGCATGTCTGTTTGTGTGTTCTTGTGCCTCTTACTGCATAAGGACCAAGTAGAAAAACAAGAAAATTGTCAAAACACTGTTTAAAAAGGAAAGTAATTCTAGCACGAAGTGTGTGTGTGTGTGCGTGTGTTTCCCCAGGGTGTCTTTGTTTGACTACCAGGCCATGTGTAAGATGAACTTGCACTCTGTCAGCAGTGCCCGTCCACTTCTCAGCGTATGTGCAGTATACTCACTCTTAGTTCAGTATTATTACCATAACGGTCCAATCAATTCTGCAATAACTATAATCTTTCTATCTATCTATCTATCTATCTATCTATCTATCTATCTATCTATCTATCTATCTATCTATCTCTTCAGCCATTCTATGGTTTGGCTTCAGCCCTCAAGTGGTTCCTCTCCAACTTCCTGCTGTAAGTGTTGCTAGGGGCATCCAGAATGTCCAAAGAAATGGGGAATTTTGTTACAAATTTGCTATTATGTATCATTGGTTGGTAAACAATGTTTATTTGTGAGTTAGATAAGCCAGCAGTCAGTTAGCTTAGCACAAAGACTACAAACAGGGGGGAACAGCCAGTCTGGCTCTGTCCAAGCTAACAAAATCCACCTACCAGCATCTCTAAAGTGCACTAATTAACATGTTATATCTTATTTGTTTAATCCATTTGAAAAAAACTGACTGTTTCACGGCCAGGGGCAGTGACCAGCTGTAGTCTTTGCTTGTTGTCTGTCAACCTCGCAGTGACAACAAGAGTCCAGGAATACACTTCGTCCAGACAAGAAACTGCTGGCACACACAGTATACCTCCCATAAAACCACAACATGCCATTTTTGCAGTCTTAAAAAAAGCTAAGCGGCTGCTGACAATAGCTTCACATTTACCGTACAGACATAATAATCTCCATATTCAGCAAGAAAACGAATAAGAGTAGCACATGCCAGAAAGCCTTTAGGAAGTCAGGTGATAGTATAAAGAGCAACAAATCAAATCAAATCAAATCAAATTTTATTTATATAGCGCTATATCATAACAAAGTTATCTCATAACACTTGTAAATATAGAGCAAGTTCAAGCCAACTCTATATCTACAGACCCAACAA
>JAVQJF010129357.1:0-14627 GCA_036023855.1 Gadopsis marmoratus
TTTTGTATAATTTTTCACTTTTTTGGGTTTACGTTTTTTTTTTTAAAAAATTTTACGGGTTGTTTTTAAATCAACAGCCCCAAAAAAATTGCCTTAAAAAAAAAAAAAAAAAAAAAAAAAAAAGACTTTGTACCAAGACTGTGATGCCTTGTTCTTTACAGAGCATCGCTGCCGCACACAGCAAGAGGCTGACCACAACCCACTGGACAGAAAACCTGTCATCTCTGTCACTCCCTGGGAACACAAAGCCAAGACCAAGCCAGTTACGGACAGTTAAGGATTAAAATGCAGGTGTTCAAACGGATGCATTTAAAAACAAGCAGCTTTTTGATGCCGGTATTATATTTAATTAGCACATATGGATAGTCCTTTGCAGTATTACAGCACATGTGTAAGAGTAATACTCGTGTTTGATACCTACCTCTGTTGAAAGCTTTACAGTAGGTTAGGAAAGAGAGCTGGAAGAACAGCGCACACAAAAGATCAGCTCGTCCCACTATACCAGCCACCTTATTGAGATAGAGAGGGAAAAGAGAAAGAGAAAGAGAATGAAATATAAAAAACAAGTTAAATTACAGTACACACTTACAAGATTATCATGTGCATCCTTTCATAAATGATTGCATTTTGTATTACATCTTCCATAGCACATTCTGTTTTGCATAGTGCATCCAGTTACAAATGGAGGCTTAGTAACAGCGGTAGGAATAGTATTTCATTATCGGCCTATCAGTGTGTAAGTTCTATACAGTGTCTGGGTACAGATTGGTTGGCATCCTGGGGTTGCCGGCTTTGATACGTACAGCAGGCCTAAGCCAACAGTCTGCCTGCCTCCCACCCCCCAGGTCTCCAGTCCTTGACCTGCATGATTAAAGAGAATGGAGAGGAGGAATTGCTGCCTTCCAGCCAAGCTTTACAGCATACACACATATGCCGGCAGGTCAATAAGCATCCCAACACAGTTAATAGTCAGGCCGTGCTACCACACGCACCTTGGCCCTGCACTCCCAGCTGAGAAGGGGGCTTTTGTTCTTGGTGTGGAACCACTGCATGTTTACCATTCAAACCTCTGGACTAGTGTATCAATGTGCTATGATGCGCTGCTGTAGGAAATCCATGTTGTTAAGAAAAGTTTACTTGTATCCCAAAATCACAACCAGTACAATGTGTCAAGGGGCTGTACAGGCAACTGTCCCTTCAAAGCAAGAATGGGAGCTAGCATAATTGGGCACAACTGGTACATCAGGAGAAGAAAAAAAAAAAAAAAAAGCGGATCTAAATATGTAAATAACGCTGTGAATATTAATTACATTTTAAAAAAATCCTTTTGCCGTACTAAGAGTTGAATGAAAAATGTAGCACAATTATTTTTTCTTCATTGTTCAGATGAATTGTGGCCAAATGTGGTCCGAGACTGCAAATGCAGCGATCACAACTGCAAATGCATTCGCTAAATTGTTTCCTGTTAGCAAAACACACGCACACTTCTTCTAAAACCTCTGCTTACAATATTCTCTAACATTTTACCAATGAAGAGAAATCAGTTTCTGCTGCTCGCTCAGTGTGTGAATATGCAAACGGTAAATCTGCATGATGTTACATGTAAACACTTCAGGTTGGTAATTTTCCTGTGTCAAAATAATGGAAGCAGCATCTGTGTGAGCAAATGTAGTGAAAATCTATTGAGGGGCAAGTTTAGCACAGGAGTTGACATCATAGGACGTATACAATATGATATGCTTTACTGACATTAATGTGTATTGTCAGCATTGTATCTACTGTTCTGTGAACTAACTACTTACTTTTGTGTTTTATTTAAAGCTACTGCGAGAGCCAAGCATGCAGGACAAAGACTGTTGAACTTGAACTCTACTTACACTTTCTGTGTGAACTGGGTGTGCAGCAAAGAAGAGGGCAGCAAGCAGAGAGGTCTTGGGAGCGAGGTTCAGGATCCCGCCCTTCTCATCATAGGACAGTCCACCAATCAGTATAGCAAACACGTCAATCATGAGGGCAGATATGACAGCATGGAGGATGATGTTCAGCACATGGAAGCCAACAGGGTGCAGGCCTCCCGCCACGAGGTAGTTCAGCCTGAAACAGGAAGATGGGGGAAAAACCTAAAGCTTAACATATGGCAGAACGTAACATTGGGCCTGTGTGTGAATCAGTCAGTAATCAGTCATTGTGTGTTGGCAGCAGACTGGACAGTACTCTTAACTGTGCTTAATTAAAGTCTGCACCATATTAAGACTGCATCAAGCTCCAGCAGTAAGAGCCTGGAGTGAATGGGAGGGGGAACACATGACCTTGCCAGTGTCGCCCTGCCACGTTGCTATGCAGCACTACCCTCAGACCAGCCCAGTGTTAGTCAGATCTACATTTTCTGTGATGCCTCTGAGCAGGCCTATGGGTCTGTCTCATACCTACACACAGAGGATTAGGAGAGCTGCATCCAAATCTCCGTTATTATGGCAAGGTCACGAGTAGTCCCTAAGTGGCGACTCACCATTCCATGCCATGAGTTAAATGCTGCAGCACGCTTTGCGATATGTGGACTGTTCTTTCTAGGAACCCGGCAGACAACCACACACGGGCAGGACATTAGCAGAATTGACCTAACTGCACCAGTGGAGCCAAGGCCCATTACTTCTCCTCCAGCCAGAGACAAAATGGCCCGTTATGGACCCAGCCAGTGCCCTGGGTGACAAGGCCAAGAGACGGAAGGGTTTCTTCTGTTGTATCACAATACCACGACGCAAGCAACAGTACAGACTGCTGTAAATGAAAAGCCGAAAAATGGCAGACCTGCTACTGCCTGCCTGATGCTCTACAAAACCTCCTTTCTATAGCACCTGCATGTATGCATGTATATGTGTATATATGTGTGTGTATATGTGTGTGTATACACATACATACATACATATATATAAAATAGGCAACGTTGTCACAAGTTGTGGGGGGATCATTTTTAAGTGTCCTATTTAGATCCGTATGCAGTTAGCCATAATGGCTGTTCCAGACTACTTTCTGTGTTTACTTTCAGTCAGGCTCAGAGACAAGCGTTTGAAAAGATTCATATAAAGATAATTTTAACTTGGAAAGCTGTAGGAGGCAAACCCAGGTTTCCTCGATACACATTGTTGTTTCGCGTGAGTCCTTGTTTTCCCCGAAACTCTGCAACAAAGGTGGCGAGTGCAAAGATTCAACGATCCACAGAGCCTCAATAGCTACGTTTACGGGAACCACTGCAGGTTGAGATAAACCAGAAATTTACTTTAACATACCACACACCCTAATGGGTAAAGCGTTGCCAGGAACTATGTTGTTGTGTCCTGCAAACCGATCAGAAACAAGCTTCTTTTTTTTTGAACCATGGTATATAACGTCACTGTGTGAGTTCAAACAGTAGATACAGTATGTGCCCTTACCTAAATGTAAGGACAGTGAGAGGTCGGTAGGATTTGTGACTGGAGTTGCTACTCAGGTTGCTTCCCCAGAAGTCATTGCTCCAGATGTTGTTCAGGGGTGTTGCTGGCTTCAAGTCCTGGAACGGAAACAAACAATTAGATTGATGCATCACTCTATTGACGCTGCAGAGGCAATGTCATAAAATGGATAGCTTTTGCAATACAAGGGGTACCTCAATGGTACTGCAAATATGTATATGCGGGTATAAAACTACTGCAAAGAGAAACGTACCTTGTTGTTAACAATTGCCTCTGAATCGTCAAATACAAACTCCCCATCATAACTGTTGATAAAGCACAGGAGCGCCACCAGGGCGACAGTGACCTTGGCCTGGACTGGAGCAAGCTTTGGCAGGGGTATTTGGTGATCCCAGTAAACCTCAGATAACGCCATGATGCACCTGTGGGTCTTTGGTCATTCTGTACCATCATCTAGTCCCTGAGAGGAAGAGGACGCCATACTGTTGTCGGCTGCTACAAACGCCATCCACATCATGGGCTGTAAAAACTGATTACACTCTTTATAGACTCATTCATACCTTATCTTTTGAGAGACACGTCGCCAGAGGTCACCGTGTCTTGCGCAACCCCCATGTTAGCTCACTTGCCAGCTGGCTAACTAGCAAACGCAAACGTTAGCCCGCCGAAGGAGCCAACGAACGCGGCGATTAGCGCTGCAGTTTGTGATAGAGAGGTGAAATAATTACGCTGTCACTGACACATGACGCCGTAACGTGAACGGTGCCTTGCAGGTTAGCAGGCTAATAAAGCGTGAGTGTAGCACGTCTCGCTAGCGGGTGCCATTCCCCATTTGTACGGCACAAACATGACAGGCGCACGGTAGTAGCTGTACCGGCATTGCGTGCTGCCTAGTTTAAATATTTAGCCGAAAGCTGCGAATACGCTCAGTCACAGAAGGCGGCCGCGGCGACGTGCAGACGGGAGCAGTCGCGGCTGTAAACAAATACACACGCTCAGGCTGCAACGCTTCCGGTCCAGCGTCGGTGTCACGTGTCCACTTTCAGCCAATGGTTGAAATTGTGTACGCCGAGCGCGCGGAGGTGGAGTGTGGGAAAGTGTGCTTTCGAACAAACCGTCACCCAAACCGCCCGTACGGGTTAAACCGCAGGAACTGACAGTTCGTTCAGCATTTCTTTGATTTCTTTCCTTCCTATTTTTTTTTGTAAAGACTGAATAATGTATGTTTTTGCAAAGCAACAGTTTGCTGTTCTTCCTCCACCCCTTTTCCACTCTCTGCATTCGTTCTGTATTTATCTGGCATCGATTGTCCATCCTCGTTTCCCTTCTGTAGTGCTGCCGAGGCACCAGATCAGGGACCAGCGCATAACACTGCCAATCACACGAGCCTGCAGTGTGTGAACACACACGCTGGGTGAGCTGGGCATTCTAGTTTTCACATAGTTTGCAAAGTTGAGTTTTTCCTCATTTCATTTTTTGCTCCATCCTCTCGTCTTAAATTTAACCACTTTAAGTTGTGATGTGCCAAACACATCAAATTGCAAGGTGCAATATAGAAGAGTGTTACTACAACAGCTTGATCAGTGTTTGCCAAAATGGAGAGGGTTTTGTTGAGTTTTGTTTATGCATGCTTCTCTGTTAGATTACCTTGAAACTACACGATATGCAGTGTTGACTGACACAGAGTTCTGCTTTTTGTTTCTAGTGCTGAGGGTTATTTCTCGAGTAGTTTATTGGTCATGTGAATGGTACAGCAGTTAAAATAAGCGGTTGGAGGAACATTTATTTGTGGCGATTTGGTTTCATGTTCAGGTGGATTGTGTTGTAAAAGTATACGACAGATGTTCAGCGTCACGTAATCCCCATGTTACGAATGGATCTGAAGTTACTATACTTTCAAATGGAATATCACATTTAGATGGGGTTTTTTAAATAAAAAGAGCCAAACGTATACATTTATGTTATTGATGATCAACATATTTCCATACATCTGTGCAATGGTTTTATCCTATATGGATTGACTAGTTATTATGGCAAAGGTCTCAATAAAAACATGTGGGACACCAGTGTTATTAGAAACAGACAGCAGGTAGACAAATTAATTTCTTTAGCTCTGGGGTTGGCTTTTTGAATTATCACATTCTTAGAAGAACCAATTATCATAATATGATATGTATATCGCAAGGTGGCCAGAGCAGAGAGATCATTTTGAAGCTCAGTCTCAATTTCATACCTCCATTAAATAAGGCAACTGATGAGCAAGCTTTTCCTTTAATCTCAGAATATGTAAAACCTTGATGTGCATTCGCCATCTTTGATCTTTGCACGGTCATAGACTGAACTCAAAGTGTTTCTGGCTGGTAGGTCAGTGCCTTTGTCTGTGCATGGAATAACAGCATGGAGCTATATTTCTCTGTCACAGGCTGTGCGGCTGTCGTAACAACCACTGGTAATCTGTTGTCTGTCATAAGATATGTTAGTAGGAAGAAGTGTTAATAGAAAAATGAGTGTCTCTAGGAATTAGAGGTGCTGAGGCTGTGGAGAGGCCCATGACAGGCTTTGGGATTTTGTGCTCCACTTCACCTGTCATTGCTTAGGGAAGACAAGGAATCTCCCTAATAGCCAGAGCCAGAGCCAGGGGCCCAGGGCAATGAGAGGGGGGAAAGATTGTCAAGGGCACATTCCCAGACCTTTAAAATGGGTCTCAGGGTCGGTTAGAGAAGCAGACACTTATTCAGCAAGAAAGCACACATAATTAAGGCCATGCTTCAGAACAACACCCCTGGTATCTGCAAAGTCAAATCAATTTTTTATGGGTGCTACCAGTTTGGTTAAGCTTCAAGGTTTGAAGAAGAGTACACCAGAACTGGCTGGTTCTCTGCTAAAAATGTTCAAATTGATTCAGAGGGCAGATATACTGTAATTCTTAATTTACTCAAGTTTTTACATCTGGCCTTGATATTACAAGCTTTCAGCAGATTTTTTCCTGTCTCACCAGGAATACGGATACTTCGGTAGAAGCATTTAGTACCCCCAAAATTGCTAATTACCGCCCCATGCAAAATGCATGAAGTATGGATTTCATCTCCTGGTTCTTCACCCATGTCAGTCAGTTGGAATTCATGTTATTAGCATCACTTCCAGTGGGCTGGCCAGGGAGGGGTGGAGGACATAATGAGGGAGGATGTCTCAGCACCACCAACAGAAGATCTAGTGGCCCAAATGCAGGGAGACAGGGCTGCCAGTGGAGACCCTGTTAGGGAGGGTGCACTGTTTTTGTGATCACGCAGAAGGTGACAGACATTGATTGTGTGCAGTCTGACATAGAATCCCGGCAGAAAGGAAAGGTCAGGGTCAAATGTCTAAGCATCACGCAACGTCCTGAGATGAACACATGCAGCCTGCATGTTTTTCATCATTAGCTTTAGCTTGTTGGCACAGTTTTCTTTTCTCTTGATCACAGTGGGTGATATACGGTGATATTCTCCAAAGCCTTGTTTTTTAAAGAAAATGTTTACTAATGACAGGCAAAGTTTATATTTGTAAAACATGTTTCCGGGAAAGTATTTTACATATTCTTTAAAGATTACTTATTTGGCAAAAAATAGATGTACTAGAACTATTTTTGCACCTGGGAAACAAAATAATCTCTTGGGCTAATGTGTGTTTATCCCCCTCAGACCTCTAACATCAAATATATATTTGTTTCAGCCCATGAACATGAATTGTTTTCAAATTTGAATTTAAAATGCTGCCTTGTAATTAAGTAGACTCAAACTTACTTACATACTCTACAGTATAAGTAGCAGGGGACAGAGTATGGAATAGCACAGGACCAGCATGGCAGATGGATGAGAAAATGTTGAATACCAATTTGCATACATGCAAAGCTCACTTTCTTGAAGTGACATACTTACAATATCCAGTTACCATGAATATTTTATTTCAATGTGAAGAAGACAGGATGTTTTTACATTTTTCTTTTTTTTAGAGATATGTTTTCATCTTTACTGGAGTGAGGAGAAGAATCAGACAGGAAATTCGGCGATCATCGGCTGCGCTGTAACCATTCAGCTACCGAGGACCTTTAAAAAATTGAATGTCCGTTCCAATGGATCTCAGGTCTAGAATAATGTATTCAGAAGGCTGATAACAATATTATTCTGATGGTTTCTTTTTTCTTTATCATTAAATAGTCATTTTGGATCTCATCACATTAATATTCAAGTTATCAAGTCAATTCCATAATATTTTTCTGCAGAGGTTCTTGAGCTTGTAATATATGAAGAACTTTGAAAATTGAGTACAAGTTGATCAAACTGTAAAACAGAACATTAGGTAGTGTCTCTGCACAGCAAAGAAAAGATTTGGCATTTAAAAAATGGATATAACCTCAATCACACATGAGAGAAGGGCAAACAACAATGGAATTTTGTGAGTGGTACAATTCAGGTCTAAAGGCATCATGTTAATTATTGCCTTTAATGGGAGTGGTTCATGGTATCTTCTGTATGTAAATCTGTTATATGATGTTTCCCAGGCCTGGTGTGTTGGAACATGGCCATGGTCTGAGTCAAAAAGAGTATGCGAGCCCTGCAGCACATAAACTCTGCCATGAGCTCATTCTCTGGCAATCTAGTATTTGTGTGATCTGCCCGGGGACCGGACACGGTGCTCTGCTGCCATGGAAATTGCTGTGATGGCAAATCACAAGGTCAATCAAACATACTCAGTCCTGGGCCCGACCTTAAATGCAGAGAACAAAGATAGCCAAGACCAGTGCCACTCAAAGGCATCCTTCTTCTATTTGAAAGTGTGATGGTGGTGCATCTTTTCAATGGGCATAAGTCTGTAAGAACCCAGTTAGGAAGGTAAAATGCATTCCTTATTGTGCTTGCTAAAACCTTAGTTGTCTCCTTTTTTTCCCCTAGCAAAAACCATTCCGTTTCTGACTATCTACAACCCCCCCATTAAAGTCGCTGGACTCCAAAGTGTTCTTGGAAAACATTCCTATTTTTGTCTGGGTGACAGAGGTGGAACAGACATCTACAACAAAGGTGAGCGAGATATAATTGATTGTAAGGCAGGTACTGAGTCATCGCTTGTCACACGCCTCCATCTGAACCTCCTTAAAAGGTGCTCTTCACTCATTATTTTGATAAAGCTGTAAGCCTCACCTTTTCTGATCAAAAGTTTCTTATTATCAAAATCCCCAAACTTATCCTTAAAGACAGTATTGTATCGCTATATGTGTTTCATCTCCTCTAAAGTTCTCGTAAGTGACTATTGATGCGGTGAAGCTGAACCGTCTGCTTTTGAAATGTTCACCTCAAAAGGTGCAGAATCCAAGTCTCTACACGATCGAGCTGAGCCACGGGGACTTCACGTGGAAAATCAAACGCTGTTTAAAGCGTTTAAAGCACTTCCAAGCTCTTCATCAGGAGCTGCTGATGTTCAAGGCTCTTCTAAAGCTCCCCCTGCCAACCTGCGTGTAAGAACTGCTAATTTGCTCACCTTTTGTCACTCACTTACACATGCAGCACACAAAAGCCACACACACACAAGAGCATGTGCAGACGTAGCTGTAGACACAGATACATGCTCAAAAGTGACTTTAAGCAAGAAGCCTATTTATACCCGCTATCCTTCCTCCCTTATATCCCAGAGTGTTCATTTCTCATCTGAGAGTTTCTCTTCAGCTCACTCAAATTTCCTTCTGTTCAGCAGCTTGGAACAATATAAGCATGTTCTCGCAGACGTATATAACAAGCCCACTGAAGGATTTCAAACTGCAAAATTAAGCATACAATGCAATATTGGGATTCGGAGAGAACGACATGTCATTGTGAATTAAAAAAAAATGTGTTGCTACTCTGTCTCAAATGCTGAGGCATGTAAAAATGCTGTTTACATGTTCTTTTTTAGTTCAGGTTTTTCTTAGTTCAAGAAAGTAGTGGGCACATCCAACACCAGCCTCCAAAGGAAAAGGAGAGATAGTCCGCACATTAAATACTCCAGGCTCCGCAAAGCTTAATGATGCAACGTTTCGACCTTCAAAGTCCTTATCTAGCTAACATGATGTTTGAGTATAAAACCAAGAGCTGGTATCAAACAATATTATCTTATTAAGTCTTTTTTCTTCAATGCGTCTGAGGATATCATGTAAAAGAATCACAACCCTAATGACAACTGCCATATTCAGGAATAATGATATTTGTGCTGTAATTCTGGATCTGTATAGGGGGAACAGTCATTAGGCTATGTATGCACTCTACAGCTGAGTTGAAAACAGCTGGAATCTGTCTGACAGATGCAGCTGGAGGACAACCTGAGAAACATCCTCAAAAGCACCGCGCACAGGATCCATCCAGCGACCATGAGTACGGCGACTTACAGTCAAAGCTTTGTCTTGTAAAAGAATGACATCAATAGCGTCAACTCCATTGAAGGTGAGCCATCTACACTTTAATTAGGTGTGAAATCTAACAGTAATTTCATCCTCGTCAGAGTTCTGTGGCCTGCACGAGGAGAGTCCCTTCACAGAGGATGGTGATGGAGAATAGCTTGCATTAATGAGGGGAAACACAGCAGGCAGGAGCAAAGAAACTACCACTTAAAGAGCTAAGATGGCTGCTAATATCCTTTGCCTACAGAAAAAAGCGATGAGATGACACATTATAATAATGATGCATAAGTGCAATGTAAGCATCTTACACTAAAACAAAGTAAATTTGTTCTTAAAGAATATGTGCGACAAACTGGAAGTGAAGTATTATTTTCTGCTGAAAAGTTTGCAGTTTCATTAAGCTGCCAGTGTGTCATCAGATGACTTTATTCTTTTCAAAGACTGGAGGAGAAATTGGTCATTGCAGGGTTTTTTTTAAATTCTAAACTGTTTCCCTTCAGCATGAAAAGAAGATGAATCTTAATATTTTTCATAAGGTCTTAGCATTGCTGCCTGCGTGTTTTGCCTGGACGTTTTGGACGTCAGTCAGATCTCCTTTCTAAGAAATGTGAGAACTTGACGTATCCTGAGGATGACCGATTATATCTGAGGTGTTTTTTGAATTATAATAGCACACATTTAGAAAAATGATAATATGTGGATGTCTTATTTAATACTGGTACTATGCTTAGTTTGCCACTGAGAAGTTTTTGTGTGTGTGTGTGTGTGTGCTTATGATATCAAGGTTTAATCTTGAAGCAAAGGGGGAAAATACAATTACAGCGTTTTAATTTCAGTAAAAGAAAATCACATGATTTCACTTCATTCTGTACTAACATTAGTCCGTAGCTCTCTTGCTCATGATTGCCTCTGTCATTCCTTACATCTGTTTTAAAACAGATTCAGCTTCCTACACACTGAATTCAACCAGTGTGTGTGTGTGTGTGTGTGTGTGTGTGTGTGTTTGTGTGTGCGTGTGGGGATTCTGTGCACTTTGTAGATGACTCTTGGTGAATGACTCTTTTGTTCTCTACGTGAGGCCGAAGGACAACCAAGTGGGAATGGTGATCCTCTACGATAAGGGCTTTCACATCAAGATGAGCACCCGGGAGACCGGCGTCCATCGTGGAGTCACCACCGAAAACCTCTGCAGGCAGGCATTTGTTAGCATTTTCATATTTTGCTGTGATTGCAGCGCGCCACACATTCATGCTGACTGTACTCCTTCACAGATTACTTATGTGGTGTGTTCTATATCTCTGTATACATGCTACAAACATCACAGCCATATTGCTTGGGGACAATGCAAAATGAGAGTATGCATAGCTTATATGCATAGTTTTTTTGTTTCACTTTTTGGAAGCTCTCCTAATGGGGCCCATTCATTTATTCATTCATTCTTTCCATTCTTAAAAGTATAGGAAAAACTTTGACCTTAAGGAGAACTATCATGGATCCTTCATCCTCATCAGGGAGAACAGAAACATACAATAATACATTTTAACCCTTGTGTCGCCCTTCGGATCAGTGCAATGGCAAATTCAATGGCATTTCGGGTCAGAATGACAAGGGTATGCAAGGGTTAATAATATAAGGGTTAATAATAATAATACAAGGGTTAATAATAATACACACTGCATTAGAACACGTGAGGTAATGACAGAGAGACGTTACAGCCAAAAAGTAATGGCAGTACTCCATCAATAAACTAGTTGCTAACCTTGCCTGTCAGACACTGGCGGCATTCAGTGGATTTATCAGAGCTTTTTGGATTAAAACAAAGCAGGACTGATGTCAGAGGTGAGCCTGAGCCATTTGGTAAATCTGTTTTAAAAATATTTGAGATAAAAAAGGCAGTAGATCTGCAGAGTTGGGTATAACATCTTTGTGGGTTCAACGCCATGAGTGACCCCTTTTTCATTTGATCCATTGTAATAAATGTAACATTGAGTAGTGTGGAAAAGGGTGTGGAGTAAAGTATTGGTGTCAGAATTATATATATAAAATTGGTGTCAGTACTGAAGCTCAGGTACTGTATTGGCACCAGTGTCAAAACCATTCAACCACATCCTTATATCCCATCCCATACTTATAAGCAGAAAGAATTTCCTCAATTATTAAAAAAAAAAAGATAAAATCCAGCAAAATAACTAAACTCCAGACACTCAACAACTGCCACAATTCTTGAACACCTGCATTAGTCGTCAGCACTCCTATCTAGACACAGTCAGAGATTAAGTCCTGTCCAATTCCATCAACTTTACCCGGCGCCTCCACAGGTGTCTGCGGCCCTGCCTCCCAGAATGACGGAGCCTTCATAACACATCACAGCTCGGACTGGCAGAGTGGCAGCACCCAGCTAGCCTACTGTACAGTGCAGGCCCCTGGGCACAGACTTGGAATGGATACTCAGATCATTCCCTAGATGCTGGGGATGGGTCTCTTAGGGAGTTGCAGAACATTTTGTCTGCATGTGACCCCCCCCCCCCCCGGGTTCTTTCTTACAGGGGTCAGGGTTTAGACCAGAAGAATGGCTGGATGAATCGAGTGGCCGGAGGGGGGATTGTTGAAAAAGAAGGGAATGTGTGAGACATGGCAGTGGTAGGGCTGATTTGTTCTGTACTGTGGTCCCTGCTGTTGCCTTCTCCCTGGTGTTGCTCACAAAAGTGTTCCGCCAAAAGCCCTCTTGTCGCCATGGCACCCCAGGCCCCGGTATGATTGACACCCTGTCACATTATCTTATGACAGCGCTGGTGGAGAGAGAGTGCTGAGGAGTGATACTGGGAAGAAGCTGGGGACACACACATATACAGTAGACACAAACATACCCTAAGGAGCTCCAACACACTTAAGCTGGGTATCGGAAATACATCCCAGCCATGTTGTGTATGTCTGTGTGTGTGTGTGTGCATACTTAATGCTCTAGAAGCAGAATTCAGCAAACACTGGGGAAGGTTCAGAGGGCCGCAGATGTTATGCATCATGCTATTTTAGGCAGCAGTGTGTATGGAACAGTCCACTGATTCCTTTATGAGATGAACATCAGCTTCTATGGCTGGAGGTAGCTCCAGGCATTTATTTATGTCATTCTATACCCAAGAGATGCTCTATTGCAGCAATGTAACGTTTCTGGCAAAACATACAGAGGAGTGGTAAATCAACAAAGAGCCCTAAAAATACATGAAAGTCAAGCAATGAGTTTTCAGTGTTGATCTCATCTTCTTTTGTTGTTTGTAAAGTTAACGTGATGTAAAATGTTGTGCGTTAATGCTAAATTCTGTTGTGTGTTGGCCATATTGATAATAGGAATGTAATAGTATTAATTGTGCTTTTAATTGGAAAGTAGTAAGCAAACTAGACCATATGCGCTCTACATCACAACTATTTTCAACTGCAGAAAGTTTTCCAGGAAACCAAGGACTTTATCTGCAATTTTGTCGGCAGAAAAACTAGTTGCCGTTTTGCTCATGTTTCCTGTGACCTTGAAACTCAGGTTGCAGAAGCATTGCTTAACATTGCTGAGATGGTGATCACCATTTGCCTAGACTACAAGCAGGCACTGTTGTTGCTAATGTCAATATTAGGACTTATAATTCACCGTATGCATATATTATGACATAAAAACAAGCATAACTTTCTTTGCTAATTGTTTAAATACTATGTAGAAAATTAAAGCTGAAAATTAACCAGAGAACACTCAACAGGCATCTTGCTTTTCTGGAATATTAATCTCTCTTTACTCTGCTGCCCAGGCCATCACATGCCACATGCTTTGTTCTTAGTTTCAACAGACAACTTTTGGAAGTAGATCTGAACATCTGCCAGACAGCTTCCAGAAACGAACTTTTTTTTTAAACACTTATTTACCGTGAAACCTCACAGTGTGACTCTACAATAAAATACGCTGAAAATACGATATGCTACAGGCTTCGGTCTTCGTCAGGAGTTGTTAAGGACAGGTTGACGTTCTCAGGTCTCTAAGTAGAACAGACAGTGGTAACCCTTCCTGTAAATGGGACTCGCGGGGAGCCATTGCCAGCAGTGGGCCACCAATATTTGTCCACATGGGCATGACCCTTTTGAGGGCCAGGTCAGGGCAGGCGTGCCAGTAACAGCTGGGTGAGGATGATGGGTGTCAGACCACAGCACACGTCAAAGCCCGGACAAGTATCTGACAGCTGGATGACATTGAACTGGGAGTTAAGGAGAATCTCTTTATTATCGGTGACATGCATTTCCATAAACCAAAATTATATGATATTTTACAGAATGTTAAATATAATACTTCTGGGGATTGCATTTACGATTAAGAATATTTATTCCATTCACACTCTTGACATTCAGTTTTGGAGCCTTCCCATCAATTATTTGGCAGGTGTATTGAGCAGAGTCAGGCCAATATGAACTCCCTATTAGCATCTGAGGCCCACTTTAAGGCTTGATATTCATCCACCCTCTGTCTCTCACACTGAGAGTTGGAGGGTAATCTCTCAGGGTACCCCCTAACCCCCTATTGCCTGTCTTTCCATTTCGTACCCCCCACTTCTCCCTCCTTCCCCCTCTGGAGGCCTGCATTAAACATAAAGACTCTGCATGGATGAGTGAGTCAACAAATTACCACGGCCAATAAATGAGGAAAAAATTATCTGCCCCTCTATAAGCCACCAGTCTCTTATTTTCTCTCTCTCCCTTTTTGTTCGCGTGAGTGGGGGGGGGGGGGGGGGGGGGGGGGG